>JASJUY010000031.1:0-274027 GCA_030347605.1 Trichosporon sp. DN520 | reverse complement strand
CATTAGTAACCGCCTCGGAGTCCAGTTGGATCTCCGCCAACGCCGGTCCCAGCTGGACCTCGCCTTCCGGGTCCTGCTGGATCCACCCCGCCGCCGCCGGTCACGGCTGGACCTCCGCCCCGCCTCCGGTCAGCCGCCAGGCTGCCCATGAGGCCGGGCCTTCCCACTGGGTCCCGCCTCCCGCCACCTTCAGCCACCGAGCTGACCACACCGACTGGCGCCCCTCCACCCCCGCCGAGCCCCCCGCCCCCGTCGTCCCCTCCGCCCCCTCCGCCCCCCTCGACCCCACCGCCCCGGAGTTCACCCCCGCCAACGCCCGCGCCTCCACCCCCGTCCCCACCCCCGTGCCGCCGATGACCCTCCGCCGCATCAACCTCCCCTTCCTCGGCCAAGCGCCCGAGTTCGGCGCAGACCTGCACCGTGTGGCCGAGACGGGCGTCATCGTCGGCGAGCCGCTCACGCTGCGTGAGTGGGCATGGCGTGACCTAGGCCGCGTGGACAGCGCCCACCAGCGCTACCTCTGCAACGTCGCCGCGGACCCCTACGGCGACTACAGCGGCCGGAACAACGGGAACGACGCGGGCGGTGACGGTGTCGCGGGACCTTCTGGCGGTGGCAGCTGGAACAGCGCTGGTGGCGACGGGGTTGCGGGACCCTCTGGCTCTGGCGGTGCATGGACCAGCCACAACGACAACGGCCACAACGACAACGGCTACGACGACAACGGCCACTACGACGACGGCCACTACCGCAACGGCCGCGGTCGCAGTGATCCCCCGCTCGGCACACTCGCCGCCGTCGAGAACTACACCGACGTGTTTAACGAGCACGCCGACTTGCCGGCCGGGATGCAGCACCGCGTCCTCCGCGACCCGGGCGGTAATGCCTATCTCCTCTCGTACGGGGATGGGTGGGCGCTGGAGTCGTGGATCTGGCACTACGCCGAGGGGTGCAACTTGCGGACGTGGTGTAAGAAGCCCAGAGGCAAGGCAAATCGGCAGGCACGCGGCGGTAACGGCGGCAGCGGACGTAACGGGGGCAATGGAGGCAACGGAGGCCGCGGCGGCGGCTACGGAGGCAACGGCGGCGGCTACGGTGGCAACGGCGGCGGCTACGGTGGCAGCGGCGGCGGTTACGGAGGCAACGGCGGCGGCGCCGGTCCGTCGGGTGGTGCGATGATGGCTTGGTGAGGACGTTAGATTATAGATGATAGATCATAGATGAGCTCCTGTATTAGAATCTGGATGATATGACATGGACGACTGACCTGTATAAGCATCTCGGGCGCACTCGATACTCACTCACTGGAGGCTTAGTCACAGTGAGGCAGGTGGTCTTCACCGCACTGCGCAACAGTTTACTGCATTCTGAGGGCGGCCGACGACCAGCTGAAGTTGCGACTGGCCGTCCCTGAGGCTAAGTAGACTTGAGGAAGGGACGACGCCGCCGAGGTCCGTACCACTTTCACTGCATGTCTCATCGTGTCTGACTATCAGCCAGTCAGTCAGTACGCTGACTCGCCGCCTTCTTCGCTTGACCAAGCGCCTGCTGTGAGCTCCGTCCTCGAGTAGCCTGCGAATACAAAACCGTGCATGCCTATGGAGGCTACACTGTAAGATGTAATGTGTCTGGTGTCCGATGCTACTCCTGCCAATCACACACTGCCTTGACGATCGCCTTTCCCCCGACTAAGGCCACATGATCCACCTCTCCTTCGTGTCGATCATCTCATCGACAAGGTGCTCATACTCCTCCTCAATGACGCGGACAAAGTCAGAGGGTGAGTGTCCATCGTCGCAGCCCCTCCATACGCCTCCGTCGACGATGCACTCCCTCAATCCTCCTCTCTTGACGGTAGAGTCAATGCGGATGGTACAGCTCTTCTCGACTCCGTCCTTCTTCGTCTTCTGCACGCTCTCCCTGAGCCTCTGTCTCGCCTCCTTGCTCAGCGGCTCGGGCTCCTCGTCAAGTGGCTCGCCGTCCTCGTCCAAAAGCGGCATCTGGGGCTTGACCTCGCCTCCCCACCCAAGCGCCTGTGATACCTTCTGCGCATGCCTCGATTGCCGATCACGCTTCTGCCCCTCGATACATGGCCCAACCCCTGAGCGCCAGTAGTCCACCCCGTTCGTCTCGACACACTTCCGTGTCGTCGCTAGCGTGCCCACCGAGCCTGGGAACTTGCCGTAGTTCATGCACGCGATGACGCTGTACCATGCCTTCAGGTCTAGGTTTGCTTGCAGGCAGAGTTGGTGGGCGTTGCCCGCACACTCGAGGTCGCCGTGCATGCACTCGACGCCGTAGGTTGCGTCTTTGTTGACTCTGGGCTGTCAGCTCGCTTCACTGCACCACTTCGAAAGCTGTGCAACGACACCTGAGACCTCCGAAAAGCCAGACGAGATGGCGCGAGGTCACAGGAGACACATATGTTCAAGGGAGTTAATGAGCACTCACTTGCCGATATAGTTGATGCTCAAGTCAACCTTGTCATGTATCCCCTCTCGCTTGAGCACCTCCTCGAACACGTTCTCGCACATCCTCTGTCCTTGTCAGCTTATTCTGGCACCTTGAAGCACTCACAGCATCCGGACACCTCGACATGGCATAAAGCGACACATTGACTCTCGGCTGATTCATGAGAAAGTTGTCATAGTCCTCCCTCTGCTTGCGCGCTCTGGCAACAGTGACCCAGTGATTCTCGGGCACAGTCTCTTGCACCATGGCTGGCGGGGGAGCTTTGGTGATCTGGGCGACGGGGTGCGAGCTCGACTCTGAGTTGGACAGGTCGGCAGCCGGGTCATTTGGGAATGGACTCGCTGCCGCGCTCGCAGCTAGAGCGACGGCGAGGAAGACTGTGCGCATTATGATCTTATTGCGTCGACTTTTTCCCGTTATCAGTCTGTTATCTGATGATCTGGCGATATCCGTGGTTCTGGCGGTGAGTGGGTCGATGGGTCGATGGAAGGGTCGGTCGGTCGGTTCTGATCAGATGCCGGGCTATGCAAGCTATGCTGGATGTTGCGATGGCGACCTTTGGGCTACGGGATCGGGTCAGGTGGTGTGGTATGAGGCTGAGGCTAGTTTACGTGTGTGTGAGTGTGATTCCCGCGGATGTCGTTGCCGCGATCTGCGCAGTGCAGTGCTGGTGGAGGCTGGGGAGGGTTGACGTGCGTGTGGAGGTAAGGTGAATGCCAAGGGCCAAGGTGGAGGTAAAGTTGGGTGATGGAATAAGGGTGAGCCTGAAGCGCGTGAGGTGATGCACTGAAGCGCAAGGGGCGACGGTAGACGGGCAGAGGGTCAGTGTCCGCGAGTCTGTAAGTGAGAGTGTCAGTCAGCCCAGGTGTCAGCTGTCGGGTTGGTGTCCACCAGGGGCAATGGGCTGCGTATCAAAGTGGTATGCAACACAGGGAAAGCGTACGCCATCCCTGGCTGGCTGATCAGTACCAGAAGGCAAACAGATCAATCATCGGTATGCGCTCAGCGATGACCACAGGCAGACGATGAGCATTGACTGCATCGATCCCAGCTGGAATGTCGCTCCCACCGTCCCACCTCCACTTCTGGTTCTGGTCTAGCTCCCAACTCAGCCATGCAACCAGCATGTGGGTCACCCGATCGATCGCTGTCTCGTGGCTGAATCTTGAATGCACAGGCTAGACCAACTTTGAGCCGCTGGGTTGGTCGAGACTTCCGAAATAGCAAGTTGGAGGAGCACGTGCATCGACTTGGCCACAACCCCGAAGGTATCAACGCTGATGCGTTCAGTTCAGAGCGAGCGAGATCTGACTTGAGGCTAAGATGGTCCGCTGACCTCCGGGACCCTGGCATAGATTAGTTGAAGGGGGGGTACGTCATGTCTCTCGTGTCGTTATCTGCTCCCATGCCGCTCATCGGACGCAGAAGACGAGGGCTAGCTGGCTAGGAGGGTTAGTTAGGTTGCGAACGAACGGTCATGTGGCCAACCGAACAGATTATTAACTCGGATCGTTGGGCTCGTTGCTCTAGAGCGCAGTCTGCGTGTCTCCTCCGAGGCCTCTGAGCAAGTCTTGCGCTGGACTAACTGCGCTGAGCTGAGCATGTCAGGCGAATGCTTCGGGCGGACGTTGATCGGGACTGGTGTCTTTGCCGGATGCTCATTTCATCTCACTTGATCACTTCCCAGGCCCGCCTCCGGGGCCGTAGGGCGCAACAACAGCAGAGAGAGACAGCAGCGGCTCATAGCCCAGCCCATAGAATACAACGTACTAAGCTTCTTCTCGATCGATCAGTGGATCAGAGTAGTGAGTGGCGCCCTCGAATCTCCCAAGGCTCTCCGGGCCAGACCTCCTACCGTTCGGTGTTGCCAAAGTCCAGATGCCGCGGGGCATTCGAGTTCTTGGGCACATTACTAACTTGGCACCTCGCCTTGCCCCCAGCAACGCTGCGGCGGGATGCAGCTGATCCACCGTTGGCCACCACTTCATTCCATCGGTATTTGTCGCGCCACCCCCTCCCTCGTCCCTCGTTCCCCCGTTCCATCCGTGTCTGGACCTATTGGACCTACATCTGTACCCGAGCCGTATGGTCCTGGGCCGTACCTTCATTGCTCATGCTCATAGCTCGGGCAGGTGACGTCTGTCTCTGTCTCTGTGCAACGAGCTGCAACGGTTCCGTATGTATAAGATCTGTATCGCCGCTTGCGCCACCCTCTCAGAGTCCAACTCTTACCAAACTCTCACAAAGCACACCACAACAGCAACAACACATATCAAGCAACGAGCATCACAACACCAAGCCAGCAGCAATGGACTTCCTCCCCGCCGTGCCCCGCGACGTGCCGAGGCAGATGTACAAGACCGAGCTTACGCTCAGCGTCGGCGGCGGATCGCGCCGTGGCTCAGCCTCCGGCGACCAAGCTGGCCGGCGTAAGAGCCTCTCGGCGCTCGGCTTCGGAGGTGGCGGAGAGAAACAGAGTAATGGCAAACAGCCTGAGTCTCACACTGAAGGGGTGTGGTACTGGCCGTGCCTTGTTGGCGCGACAGAGGTGAGTTGCCACCGGTGGTCGAACTACGCCTCCGTTAGGAGGCGGGTGAGACTGCCCGAATCCAGACGAGATAGGAGGAGAGGTGTTCTGTGCTGCTGTGTGCTCTGTGTTCCGACCCGTTTGCCGCGGCAGCAGGTGGCAACGCGGGGCCACGCTTGGCGGCGGGGTAGAATGCGTGGTCCCTCACCCTCGGCATGCAAGATGGTCCGCAACGTATCCTGCGGAGCATCGAGGGCTACTGCATGCCTGTTGCAGCGAGATGACATACCTCGCAGCTCCGAGAGAGCTACAGCCTCCGTAGCGATGCGATCACGACACAGCGTTCCCACTCGCTCCGCTCGTTCAGACGCTAACACCCAGCAAAACCTAGTAATCCTCCCTCAAACCAAGCCCGCCAACCCCATGCTCACGCGCTCCCCCAAGTCCAAGAAGTCGCTAAGCACAAAGCGACACTCGACCGACCTCTCCCAGTCGCAGTCCCAGTCGACCAGTCCTCCAAAGGACGGCAAAGGGTTCATGTCGGGCGTCAGGCGGCTGAGTACGGCCGTAGGCGGGTCCAAGTCGCCCACTCATGCGAGTTCGCAGCCCGACGACAGCGCTGCGGGTATGGGCGCCGGTCACGGCACCGGTCACGGTGCCACGGGGGCCATTGGAGGCCAAGAGGCCAGGCGGGACTCCGGTGCCGGCCTCGGTGGCGGGTATGGCGAGGAGGACGCGCGCGAGACGGGCTGGCCGGGCGTCGTTGACGGCGAGGCACTCCAGGCCATCGTCGTGCCCCTTAGCTCTATCTCTAAGGCCAACCTTGATGCTAGTTCTAAGGACGGCAGTGTTGTTCATGTCGGGGTTAAGAGCGCCGTTAATGGGAAGAGCGGGACTATGGCGTTCTCGTTTGGGAATGACTGGATTGGTGGAAAGGGGTGAGTATCCGAGCAGCTGAGCAGCCCGGAGGGCTGCGAGGCGGCGAGGCGGCGAGGGTGCAAGGTAGTAAGGCAGCGAGGCTGCGGACACACTATCTGCATTGCGCAGGATCGCAAACCTCACCGTGTTGATCTACGTGTCCCTGTGCTGGTCGTATCCTTGTCTTGGCTGTGGCGCTATTCTAACCGCGTCTCTGTGCCCACTGTATCGACCGAGCTCAACTCGAGCTCCTCAAATTCGGCACACTGAGCATCTACCTCAGCTATTGTACACTCCAAACGGCTGGGAGGGGTACGCAGAGAGAGAGCAGGGCAAGGCCAAACGGCGATTGAAACCTCACTCAGACCACTCGCTCCGCTCGCGGTCTTCGTAAGCTGACATCACAGCGAAGCAGAAGTCCTCTACCAACGCATCGAAGGCGGTCTCGAAAAGTCGCGCCCCATGTTCGGCACGGACATGTTCAAGCTCGGTTCGTCGCGTACCCACGGCGCGGATAAGGAGTATAATGACCAGTGGCGGGCTGATGTGAGGGGTAGGTGGTAGGCCGTGGGCCACGAGCCGCGTGAGCGGCGAGTTGGCGCGGCGGGTATTTGCGAGCGAAGCGAGCTACACTCTCATCTCCCATCACCTCTCACTCATCGTCCGTCTCCCATCGCCCTTCACTCATCGCCTCTCACCTCTCTCCTTGCCATGAGCGGCATCGAGACGTCTATCGGAAACAACTCGACTGGATCAGAAGTTTGCATGCCGCCTTGAATGAAGAGTGAAGCATCGAACGAGAAGAATGAAGCATCGAACGTGAATGAAGTATGGATCAGAAGTCGCATCGACCGTGAATGAAGTATCAGAAGTCGCATTGAATGTGAAGTTATCCGAAGAAAGCAAGTTTACGAAACGTAGTATAAACATCACCTCTTCCCTCTGCCTCCTCTCCACGACACTCCTTCTTGACCCCATGATATGCTCGTAGTCTCTTGAATATGTAGCCTGAATTGTTCATGCATCGAAGTCTTACCAAACGTTCATCCCCGCCTCTGTTGTGACTACCGCGTCACTCTCTCGCTGTCGGGGCTGTCGCTGACTGAAATCGTGGCGTTGACAACATCGACACGAGTCGACACACGAAGCCTCACGTCAATGTCTCGGTGCTGGCTGACGACACGGTCTCGGTCTTGGCCTAGCGGGGCTCGGGCTCGGCGTGATTTTGCCAAGCCCTCGTGCGCGGCTGCGCGGCATAGGGCAGGAGCGAGCGGAGCATCAGGAACGATAGGAACGGCGGCGGCGATGGTACTGCAGGCTGATGTCAACTCGGTCACTGCGCCGCTGAAGTGTCGGGGAGGAGGCGCGGCGCGATCTCGGCCAAGACCGCTGATGCTGGACTGCGCGGCACGGTGCGGAGCGGAGCCAGGTACGAGAGGAACGATGACGGGCCGTATGACTTGTCACACCGCTGAGTCGGACGCCGTCATACGCCTCTGTAGGTCTGATCCATCTCTCATCCTTCGATCATCATGCTGACTGTCATCCCAAGCCTGCACTGTCAGTCTGATCGGTAAGATCCCACTCATAACAAGCAGAGTCACAACACATGGCATATTTGGTTCTGGATACATTTATAGATGCTGTAGGATGCTTTTGGACTTGACCTTGGACTTGACCTTTGATCTACTGACCTCCTGGAGGAGGAGATGAGCTAGCTTCTGACTTCCCGCCTCGCTACACGACTGAGCACCTAGTCGAAGCTGCTCCACCCCCTCTGCCTGTGCTCCTCGGGCAGCCCGTTCCACCACTCCGAGGCGTTCATCTCTCCGCGCCCGATCGGCTTGACGCGCTCCAGGACGAGGAGGCTGTTTCCGTCCCCTGTGACGACGACCACGCGCTTCTGCGGCCTGTCGAAAACGATCGTTCCCGGGCGCGACTCGGGGCGGGGCACGCTCGCGAGCGACTCTGGCGCCGGGGCAGCCAGCTGCGTCAACTGCACGGCCTTGCCGTTGTGCTCGGCCCAGAGCGGGGTGTGATGTGAGAAGGCGCGGCTGAGGCGCTCAAGCGCGTCGGCGGGCTTCGTCCAGTCCGCCCGCATGCGCTCCTTCGTCACCTTGGGCGCTTTTGTCACCTCGCCCTCTTGTGGCCGGGGGTTGGCCTCGCCGCGGAGCATTTGCCGCAGCACGGCAACGAGGAGCTTGGCACTGACGTGAGCCAGGTCCTCGACCAGGCTGGGGTACGTTGCGTCGGGAGGGATGGGCTGGCGTCAGCTTACGAAGACGTATGGAAAGCTGTCAATGTGCAAGATCATACTCACTACTCCGTCGATGGCGCCCATGACCGCACCGCTGTCAATGCCCTGCTCTCGCGGACCCATGCTCTGCACTGTGACACCCGTCGTTCGGTCGCCGTTGGCGATCGCCCACTGAATCGGCGCTGCGCCGCGGTACTTTGGCAGCACGGAGGGATGCACGTTCAGCGCATGCTGGAACGGGCTCATCAGCGGGGTCGGGATGATGTGCCCGAAAGACGCAGTTACGAGCAGGTGGGTCGGGTGCTTTGCGCTGAATGGGTGCGGCAGCTGGAAGCCGGCGTCCAGGCCCGAGTTCGGCACGGTGTGCCACGGAATTCCGGCATCGATCGCGAATGTTTGTAACGGGGCTGAGTGTTAGCTGTACAGATCGGACTCCGCGTAGCTTCATGCAAGGAGCTTGCAGAGCCGTGCTGCACTCTGCAGCAGACGGCTTGCAATGGCTTCGTCCCACAGTGTTGTGAGCGCGGTGGGTAGAGCCATGAGGCACCAAAGGTAGAACTTGGTCGAAGATCATCGGCTACTCTAGAATGACGTCGCCGGATACATCCGCTGGCTGGTTCAATGTCACTCACGAATGTAGCGCTGCTTGCGGTTGCGTCCAACGCGCTGCTCGGGGGGAGTCAGCACCGAGATGCTCTGCCAGATGTCTGCTGTCAGCTATGCAAGGCGGAGCGTCGCAGCTCACCATCAGCATTGTACAGTTCCTCGAGGCTCGCGACGGAGAACTGGTCCGAGCCACAGAAGAGGATTCGGAAGGGCTCTTGCGTGCGCGAATGCAATTGCCGAGTGTATGCTGCGCAGACGAAGCGACGTGGGGCGGTGAACGCGGTCGCTCTGCGCAAGGCGGAAGCGTTCAGCATGGTTGTCTTTCTTTTGTTGCGAGCGAGGGTTAAGAAAGGAGGAAGGGAGGCAAGAAGTTGGAGGAAGGTCGCAATGCAATGGGAAAGGATGGCTGCTGCCTAGGTGAGCTAGGCACGGCTGAGTGCTATGCAGCGATACTATTGCGCCGTGATGCCGGGCCGGATCGGTCAAATATCGAACCTCGATGGAAGCTGCTCCGACTTTTGTCGTCATGTGAGTGAGCGTACGGTGAGCAGCTCCCACCCAGCGCCCAGCCCAGCCCAGCGCCCATCACTCCCTCACTCACTCTCAGCCAGGAGGGTCAGTGGCCCCTGAGAACCTTCCCTTGACCCTCTCTCGGTCCCTCGACCTTTCCACCATGGACGTCCGTGCCTGGGTCCCTGGATCCCATCTAGATCAGGCCAAGCGCGGGCAGTCCAGTTGAATCACATTCGACTTTCTCACTCCTTAGCTTAGCTTTAGCTCTAGCGGGCATAGCTTGGCGGTGCTCTGCTTGCAAACGACCCTCACTCTTTCTTTCTCGCGACCATCTTCTCTCCGTCATCTTTATCTTCCACTCACCACCACTGCTCGGCCACTCGAGTCAGCTATACCATCATTCACCCAAATATAACCCCCGTGCCGATAACGACCCACGACCTGTAGCGACATTCCTCTCCCTCACCCAACATCTTGCTCCAGACCCTGTGCACCCTCAGGTCAACATCGCCTCCAGACCGCCCGGTCACCCACACCGCCCAGCCACGATCGTCCCCCCGCCCGCCCGCGATCGACCATTACCACTGACTGCATTTTGTCTTTACCTCCTCGGACTGATCACTGCCGCCTTCACTGCGACCTTCGACAGGAATCGTCTTCCTTCCGACTTCCGTCCGAGCTCGGCTTCCTCGCTCCTCTCTCCCCGGAAGCGCCCGACACCCACCTCGGCAGAACGAAGGCGTCGCAACAACCCCAAAATGTTGTTGCCATTGGCTCTCAGTCTCCTTTGCAGCTCGGCGAGGGGTCACATCCCCGCCGTGCCCATCAATGACACGACCGGCCTCGATCTCACCATGGGAAGCTCAGTGCAGGTCAAGTGGGCGAATCCACCTGGAATATACAGCGGAGGAGTGTGAGTCTATCTCGCAGTCGTCAAGACCAAGCTAGACTGCGATCTCGTGGGACCAGTCTAAGGTCCACCTGTCCCCCAAAACAATCGACTGCAGCTATCTGCTCCACAGCTCGCTGACGCTTCTTCACAGCTCATGGCAACTCATCTCGGATGATCATTGGTCCGACGTGACAGAAGGAGCTCTGGTGCACTTCACCGAGGAAACCGCCAAGAATGACTCGGCATGGATTTGGGTTGCAACGCCCTGGATCGCTTACATTTGCTGCGACGCCAATGTCACAGGCTCTTCCGAGGACAACGGTGGGTTCATCACCCGCTCTGATCGAGTCTGACCTTGCAGACATCTTCACCATGGCGCGGGACAGAGGTGCACAGTCGGCGGTGCGTTCGCTTATATCCTCAGGCGCTAATGAATAGCTGCTCTACTCGAACACGTCAGAAACATGTCTGCTGAACCCACACTATGTCGACCCGGAAGAGTTTGACCACGTCCTCGACATCTTTGCTGTCACGAATCGAAACATTACCAGACTTCTGAACTCGCAGTTCCGACAAACGTCGCCCGACTACTTCTACTTCAACTACACCAGACTACGCGCCAGCTGGGGTGACCTTAACGCCACGTTAGCCGGCCAGTCGCTGAACCACTCTAGCTACCTTGCCGGGACAATCTATGCGCGAAACAAGACGGGCACGAGGCCCGTTGCGGGCATTCCGGGTACGAGCCAGGAGGAGAAGCACGAGGGCGGAGGGAAGAACAAGGGGCTGATCGCGGCCTACGTTCTGGCCGGCTTCTTCGGCGCGATGATCTGCATCACGGTGTTCAGTGTTGTCCGCCGATCTCTGCAACCGCAGCGCCGTGATCGCAACAACTACGGAGGAGAGGAAGAGGCAGCTGAGCCTCCTCGGCGAGTCGGTCTTACGCAAGCCATTGTCGACACCTTCCCGATCATCCGATTCAACAAGGGCCAGCCAGAGCCGACAACGCCCTCCATCGTACCCCTCAAAGAGATGCCGAGCGAAGAGCTCGCACCGATGGAATTGGGCTATACCAAGCCCTACGCGGACAAGAGCGTGTCGCAGATGTCGCAGAGCTCGACGCTGGATGTGGTCGACAGCGGCCGGTCTACGCCCTCACCGGTCAGCGATGCGCAATGTCCGATCTGTCTTCTCGAGTTCGAGGACGGTGATGAGATCCGCGTGCTTCCCTGCGCGGTGTCACATCGCTTCCACAAGGACTGCGTTGATCCCTGGCTTCTGGCCGTGAGCACCAGCTGCCCGCTGTGTCGAAAAGGTAAGCTTTCTGCGACTTCGAGGTCAAGCTGACGGACGCAGACTTCAACCCCGAAGTTGCCGACAATGCAGCGCAAAGCGACCGCACTCGCATCACGCCGAGATACATCAACCTCATCCGGAGGGCGCGGCGACGCAACGAGTCCGTCTCGGACCCAGGGCCGCGGCCACGAGAAGCCGACCAGACCGGACCTGGCGGCTATTATCTCCCTTAGTACACCCCTAAACCACACCACACCACAGCACAAACAACCCCATCACACCACAGGACATTCACAAGATCATATACGGCCATACGCAACACACAAGGACATTTTTCCGTTGTAGTAATAGATCCATAACTCATGTATCTTCATACTCTCTAGCCTCCGGGTTGCATGCTGCATGCATGCAAACGTGCACGCAAGGCCAGAGGCTGACATGAATGAGCGCACATGACGTGTGGGGGGACGGCTAGCGCCGTGGCGTTGGCTCAGGCATGATTCTAGGGCCGGAAGCTGATTTGCCACTCAGCGGCGGCAATGACGCAGTGTCACTGCGTGCACGGCGGTGCACTGACGGCACACTGTGGATGATAAGCCGTTGAGCCGCGAGCCGCCGCCGCCGGTCCCGTATTATCAGCCGCGTAACCATTCCGCGTCTTCCTTGGCTTTGCACATAACACTTAGACACGACTGACCACAAACCAAACTCGACTCGACAACGCTCTTTTCGCACTTACTTGTACAAACATGAAGACGACGGCTCTTGCTGTGGCCGCCGCGTTCGCGCCCGCTGCATGGGCGTGGGGAGCTGCTGGTGAGTAACCTGCTCTATGCCCTGGGCGATCCTGGACGGCTGGGTGATGCTGGCCAACCAACTATCTCTGGTGGCCTGCCCATAATACGCCCTTAGGCCGCGAACGTTTCGTGGAGCACTTGAGCTACTATGGCATAGGCACCTTAGCAGCCTGTGGCAGCTCATGCGTCAAGGCCGCTCCTCGACGGCGCTGCTCAGCTTTGTAATCTACGATCGTAGCTAACACACAGGCCATGAAATCGTCGCGACCATCGCCCAGATCCACCTCTACCCCGAAGTCAAGGAGATGCTTTGCCACATCCTCCCTCCCGAGGCGGGTTGCCACCTCGCTCCCGTCGCGGCGTGGGCGGACACTGTGCGCGGCCGCTACCCCGGCACAGGACCCATGCACTACGTGAACCGTGAGTATTGAGAACGTGTGTGGAGTTGGTGCTGTGTCGGCGTGACGACGATGTGTGACCAGACACCTGGTCCCACATGACTCGTCACGTCGAGCTGAGTGTGGCATGGAAGAAGTGGCGAAACACTATACCGCAGAACTCCAGCCGCATGCCCAGAGTCAGCTGCGTTCAGCTGGACATCCCTCAACGTGACAACAGCTAACAGACCAGCGAAGGAGGACAACCCCGGCACGCACTGCACGTTCGGCGAGCACGGCTGGATCAACGAGGACGTGAATGTGCTCACGGCAATCGCGAACAAGACTGAAGCTCTCCGCGGCGGTGGGGGAGGTGACATCAACCTGCGCTTCCTGATCCACCTAATGGGCGACCTGCACCAGCCCCTCCATCTCACCGGTCGCGATCGTGGAGGCAACAATGCGCGATTCAAGTTTGAAGGCCGTGTCCGCTCCCTCCACAGTGTCTGGGACAGTGGCATACTGCTAAAGAACATCCGCGAATTCTCAAACTACACTGCTCCCTTGCCCTCAAAGCAAATCGAGGAGGCACTCCCGGGAGCCATCTTTGACAGCTACGTCCGCTGGATCGTCTGGGAGGGGATCCGCCAGTGGTGGCCTTCGGTGCAGGACGAGTGGCTCAGTTGTCCCCCCGACGGAGACCCCTATCCGCACTCTTCGATCGTCGACATTCCCCGGCGCGAGAAGGAGCACGGAGAGTGGTATCGCTCCGCAGTCGATTATGCGCACTCTGCCGTCGGGCTACTGCCCAACGCGATCGGAGACGTGATCCGCCTCTCGATCCCGGCGCCGCTCCAGGTCGGAGAGGGTATGCGCGACGCCCTCCTTGACCAGCATCCCAAGAATGGGCCGCAGGTCATCAGCCCCGCGTGCCCTTACACTTGGGCCAAAGAGATCCACGGGACGAACTGCGCCCACGCTTGGCCGCTCAACTATGACCCCCACGGACCACTCATGGAGCTCGATACCGATGAGTACTTGGGCGAAATTGGGCGCGCAAAGGTCCTCGAACGCCTTTTTGCTATGGGTGGACTCCGTCTTGCCAAGGTCCTCAATGAGGCTGTCAGCGATGGAAAGCTGAAGGGCGTCTACGTCAATTACCCCAAGTATGATGCTGAGAATGAGACGTCTCACGCTCAGCCGACCCAGCAGGTTAAGCGGACTGCTGAGCTCTGAGCTGAACTCTTAGCCATACGTAGCCATAGTAAGCCATAGCGAGCCATAGTAACTTTTGCACTAACCTTGTAGTGTTTCACGACCATGCATGACGAATTGAATGATACAAATTGCTTGCTTGCAGAGTGCTCTTGGTATTGAATGCCGAAGGTGTGTGTGGAATGTGTGGTGCGTGAAACTGTTGTCTGTACAAATGTAGATATGGCATGACTTAGTACACCTCGTCCTCGTCGTCGTCTGCGTCGTCGAGGCCGAAGATCTTCTTGATGTCGGCAAGCGTCTGGCCCTTGTCCTTGGTGCCGCCCGAGAGCGACGCATTCACAAGTGCCGTCTTGCTCCGCTGAATTTTCATGATGCGCTTTTCTGCCGGGTCAGTTCGATTGGGGAAGAGGATTGAACAGCAGGCTCGGGTGACTCACCTACAGTACCCTTGATAATGTAGCGAGTCACAAAGACCGGCTTGTTCTGGCCGAGACGATGCACGCGGTCGATTGCCTGCTGCTCAATCGCCTCGTTCCACCACGTGTCCATCATGAACACGTCTGTCTGTTAGCTCAGCAATCCCATGAAGTGAGCTCACGATTAGCCATGGTCAAGTTGAGGCCGACGCCGCCTGCCTTGAGCGAGATGAGCAGCACGGTCGGCTCGGAACACGGCTCGCCGAACTGCTCTACTGTCGCTGCACGCTGCGCCTGGCTCATACTGCCGTCGAAGCGGAGCCAGCGCACGCCCTCGCGGCTGAGAGTTGGCTCGATAAGGTCTGGTGTCAGCTCGTGGCGAAAGATACCGTAGCATACCTAGGAAAGATGTAAACTGGGAGAACACGAGCGCCTTGAATGTCGGGTCCTCTTCGCGCAGCTGGGCCAGCTTGCGCACGAGAGCACGCAGCTTTGTGCTCTGTACCAGGTCGACCTTGCCGATTGTGACTGTCTCGTCCTGTGAAGACGGCTCTGCGAAGGCGTGCACACGCTTCCGGCGGCGCTGGACGCTGCGCAGCGACGACGCCTTGACGGGACCCTTGCCGCAGGTCGGACAGGTTGCCTCGCGGCCCTGGTCCTCGCTGTGCCCGATGTAGTCGACTATGCAGTCTTGACAACCGCGGTGGAAGCAGGGAAGCAGCACCTCGTCCTGCACCTCGTTGTAGCAGATGACGCACTCTGGCGACTCGTTCTCGCCTAGCTCCTTCAGGACCTGCTGGACATAGGCGTCGTCCGATGAGCCCTCTCTTTGGCCCGCGAAGTCGGCGAGTAGCTCCTTAACGCTCGTCTCGCCCGCGCGGCCCTCAAGCAGCTTGTCTCCATCGTCGTCTTCCGTTGCTGTCTTGCTCATGACGAGCAGAGGGTGGTCAACGCATTGACGTAGCTTCATAAGCATCGCCAGGATGGACGTGTAGCTCGACATCGCTTTGCCGTCCGCGTCCAGCTCGATAAACCGCCGACGCGCACGCTCCTCCAGGTGCTTGTAGATCTGGCGCTCAGCGCGGGAGAAGTCGAGAACCTGCACGTCCACCGTCTTGGGTGGCAGATCGACGACGAGCTTGCCGTCCTTGTCACGCATGTTCTTCTCGCGGCGGAGCAGACACGACTCGAGGATGTATTGCACGACGTTGAGTGCTTTCGGATCGCGGTTGAGGAAGGGAATAGTGACAAAGCTTCGGAAGAAGCTGTACAGTCCCCAGGGCTCCAGTTTCAAAAAGTGACTGCTGTTAGTTTGGGCGCGCATTACCATAACTCACAGCAAGGAATAGAGGTCTTCAAGGCGGTTTACAATCGGTGTGCCAGTCAGAGCCCACCGGCAGCGGCCCTTTAGCTCGTAGCATGCCTTCGAGACCTGAGCGGTGCGATTCTTTATGTTGTGAGCCTCATCGAGCACAACCCGCAAAAACTCGTCTGCACATCAGTTTCCGATTGTATAAGGCTAACTCACGATCATAGATGCTGCTGTGATCATAGGACGGCTTATCCTTGTTCTTCTGCCAGCGCGCGTACTCGCTGACAAGAGTGCCATAGCTGGTGATGACGACATCGACCTTCTTCTTGCCCTCGGCAGCGAGCAGCTGTCCTATGTCGGCACGGTCGTTTCCGTACCACAGCGCGCTCGCCATGGAGCCCTTGGCAGACATCTTGCCGAGCTCCTCCTGCCACTGTGACGCCAGGGAGACGGGACAAACAACAAGCGTCGCTCGTGGCGGCTTGCGCGTCGGTTTCGGCGTGTTGGCAGTCGCGCGCCACTGGTTTGAGAGCGTGACCTGGACGAACTTGCGGCGCTTCGTGTCGACAGGCTCTTCCTTGACCGGCGAAGCGCTGACGGGCTCTTCCTCGCCTCGATTCTGGTGCAGAAGCGACGCCATCATGCACGTCTTTCCCATACCCATGGAATCGGCGAGGATACCTCCGCGCGAGAAGTTTTCGGCGCGAGGAAGCTCGAGACTGAGCTCTCCGCTGTACGGGTTCCAGTAGAACTTGCGTGATGGATCGATCCAGTCCGTGTCGTCCTCGATCTCTATCGGCTCCCCTGGGTCCTGCTCCTTTCGGAACGCATACTCCTCCCATAAAGGATGCAGGGTCTGGTTGCCCTCGCGAAGATCGTCTTTGCCCGCTTCGCGAGCCATCATCCACGTCAACGCCTGCTTCTGGTATGGGCGGAGTGTGTACAGGAAGGTATTCGGGGGATCGGTCTCGGCGAGATTCGCATCGTTCATCTGTGCTCTGGAGGTCAGCTGAGGCTCACAGCACCATAGCTCACTTTCTGTAGATATTGTCGAGCTCATTCATCTGCTCCTCGTCCAGCTTCTCAGCCTCATCGCCGCTGTCCTCGCCGTCGTCCCCATCATCGCGCTGTGATTTCGGTTCAGGTTTTGGGCTCTTGCGTGGTGATCCCTTGCGCGGGGACTGCCTGCCTGACTCGAAATGCTTGAGAGACTTCTCGTTGATTGTCGCTGCTGCGGAGGCACCCTTCTTCTGGGCTTGAATGAGCGAATTCGACTGCAATGGCTTGACTCCTATGCGGCCTGTCTGTTAGTTTCGGATCACACGGCCATCAACTCACCAAAGAGTGATCCGAGAGCTTCCTTGCGGTTCCGCATAGCTTCCTCCTCCTCGGTCTCCTGCTGCTCCTGCCAGAAAGTACCTGACCCAGAGCGGTCCTTCTTCTCGACCTTGCGGAAACCCTTCCTTGCGAGGTACACCTTGAGGTTGAGGAGAATTGTCGACCCGGTCGCGAGCACTGGCGGACAATCAATGACGTGACCGTCTAACTCGACTGTAAGTCAGCTAAGGCTCCAACACGCGTAGCTCACTGATGCCATTGTCAAGCAAATGAACGAGATATGATGCGTCGGTTACCGAGAGTCGACCCACTGTCGTGATTAGACTCGAGCTGCCAATCAAGCTGGCTTACCTTCTGCATTGCGTCAGCGTTGGTCTTCCTCGATCACTCACCAAACCCCCTTTCATTTCTGAACCTGATAATCTGGTCGACCTTGGCCTTCTGCTGTGCTTTTCTCGCAGGCTGGCTGTCAGTCGTTGTCCGCAGCTCGCGCACGTACAGCTGGTGGTGGCTTCTTCGCCATCATGGACTTGAGCGACATCTGCTTCCCTCCGATCTTCGACTTTGCATGCACCATCTTGCCATTGACGAGGCGCGCCGGCCCGATCTTCTGGTGGCCGTCGTCGTCTTTAGACTTGGTATAGTTCTGTTTCTGATTCGGACGCTCGAAGACGATCTTGCTGCCGGGCGAGCAATACCCCTTCCCTTTGGACAGGGACCAGCCCTCGCACACGAACTCGCCAAGGTAGCCGCGCACGAACCCTGGCCGAACGCCAGAATCTGGCGGAGAGGACGCAGGTTCCATCTCCTTGCGCTTGCTGCTTGACGGTTGCGATGAGGGCCTTGAGCCCGTGACGGCCACAACATCGTCTTCCTCCGGTATAAACAGACTTTCCTTTGTCGGGTTGGATCGCGATGTCCGCTTCGGCGACGACTGCGACGATGGACCAGCCGGGACGAACTGGAACTCGTCCTCCTCCTCGTCAGACTCGGCGGGGAAGAAGAGGTCGGAGCTGGACATTGTCGGTGGACTGTCCGTATCTTTCGTGGCTGGCGTCTCGACGAAAACAAATGAAAAACATAGGGAGTCACCGCTCACGCTCGACGCGTCGCGTGGAGTACAGTCAACCAGCGTCCACCGCCTCCACATTGATCGGCGGAGGGCGGCTCAGGTCTCCCACGGGAGCCACGGGCTGTCATTATCAGGGCACGTGGGCACTGATCAGCCTAGGCTGGCGGAGATTAGGATTGATTACAAGTTGTGATGACACCGCGCGCCGATGACTGAAATTGCTTGCGGACCAGCTCTAGACCCACCACAGCTCCACGGGCTAGACCGTAGGCGGGTAAGTGTGCTTTCACCGGGACGTCGCACAACGTCATACCCTGCACGCATGCACGTCCAACCACTGCCATAGTGCAACACTTCAGAAAATTGCTCGGTCTCGGGGTTGCTCTCCATATAACATCGATACCCGGGCATCGAGTGGACAAGAGCGACTGAGAACACTCAACACACAGCTTCATACTCTTCCTCCTCTCGTCTCTTAACTTTCGAGACATTTGTTTACACAGCCCGTGCGCCCGACGCCCCCTTATCGCCTCCGCCACACAGTTGTTCAGCTCAATCACAGCAACATGGACCCCCGCTTCGCTTTCATGCGCTCGGCGAAGTCGTTCGTCGCGGCCGGTACAGCGACGCAGCCCATCCGGCAAACGTACTCGAGCACGACGCCGCGGGAGAACACCGTCTCGGTGCTGTACTACCCTCCGAAGCGAGGGACGGAGAAGGCGCCTGACCAGGTGACGCTGCTGCTGCCTGGTGAGCTTCGGTTACCTTGTGAAGCTGATATCAGGCAACCCCGGACTGCCGGACTACTACCTCGCCTTCCTTGGGCACCTGCACTCGATCCTTCCGGAAGGCCATGCAGTGATGGCAGCCTCGCACGTCGGCGGAGACCCGGCGATGCCGCACCCGACGAAGCCGTTCGACCTCCCCGATCAAGTGGCAAGCAAGGTCGAGATGGTGACAGCCCTCCAGTCCTCGCTCGACGCCTGGGCGTCGGGCAGCAGCAAGCCGAGAGTCGCGCTTGCGGGCCACAGCGCGGGAACGTGGGTGATCTGCCAGATCATGCGCAAGATAAAGATCCACGCAGCGTACCTCACCTTCCCGACTCTGGGGTGGATCGCCTGGTCGTACAACGGGTGGACGATGTGGCCCATGTTCCACTTCCCCGTCCTCCAGCTCCTACCTTACACGTCGTATCTTGCCCGCCGGCTGCTGCCATACTACCGCCTGCCGAAGCCGTCGCAGGCACTCGTCAGCTCGCCCGAGACGCTCAGGGACGTCCTCGCCATGGCTGTCAGTGAGATGCGCCTGATCCGCGAGCCGGACTACGAGTGGTTCCTGAAGCAGCGCGAGCTGCCCCTCGGAGAGGGAGTGCATGGCGTCTGGGCCGAGGGAAATCTGGACGGATGGGTCGGTAAGGAGGCTCCACAGATTCGAGCCTGCCTCGGCGAGGATCGCGCCGTAACCGTCGACATTCAGCACGCCTTTTGCCTCAGCGAGAGGAAGTCGAAGCGCGTTGCGGAGATTGTCGCGGGGTGGATCACGCAGAAGCCGGGAGAGACTAGAGCGGCCGTCAAGGAGGCTAACGCGAATGGGACGGATACGCCAGACTACCCCCGCTCCGAGATGATCATGTAGCCAAGTAGCGTGGCGAAGTGGTCACGGAGCGCAGCGAAGTGATCTCGCAGCGCAGCGAAGTGGTCATGCGTCGCAGCGAAGTGGTCATGCGGCGTAGCGTAGTGGTCATGCGGCGTAGAAGTGATCACATGTAGCGTAGATATAACCCTAGAACGCCAGTCACACGGCGAATGTAGACAAATCTTGGACATAAAGCATGCGCGCCGAGTCTCATCCACATCACGCGACCTGAGAAGCACCAACCCATCAGACATCTGCGTTTTTCGGCTCATCGCCCGGTGCCTGCAAACTTCTTATCTAGTATCCTCCGCAGAAGCTTCTCGCCGGCTGAGTCTGCAGGGTGCCGCGGGCGCTCGGGCGTCGGGCGCGCAGGCATCTGCCTGCCTGCCGGGTGGACGCAAGGCGGTTCAGAGGGAGGCGCACATGGCGCAATCAAATGGTCAGCTGGCCACAAGAAATGCTTCTTATGCGTTCCTCCCTATGCGCCCTATCTCCCCTTCCCAAAGACAGCGCGAGTTGCCCGACGTCGTCGGAACCGCACACTGGGCGTAATGATGGAATGGGCAGCGCGCAGTGCGCGCCAAGTCCGAATGGCGATCTCCGAGGCTGTCCACTGACTGCATCTCTGGGAACCAAGGGCGTCTTGTCAGCTGCCACTTCTGCCGGTCATACCACACTCAGACTTCGTCCATACGTCAGCGTGGGCTGCAGATGAAGCTGGCAACCGAGCTGCACGAGAGGTGTCTGAGAACTTCGGGTGGTATGTGCATGTCTCAATGAGCTCAGTGCTCAGTCTGTTGCGAACGCACTGCGCCCGCTGCGCCCGCTTGCGCCCATCGCGCCCATTGCGCAACGCACGCACGCAAAGCGGATCATATTGGCGAGGTTCGGTTGCAAAGGCTAAGTCTGCTGACCTTCGTTCCGAGAAGCAGCCTGTTCTCAGCACAGAGGCGTCGCCCGAAGCACTAAGAGGACTTGCCCGAAGCACTTGACAGGATATATACAGACCACAATCCCCACCTCCCCTGCCCTCTTTCTCTCCCCAGCGATACTGTAGTCCGACTTACTCAAGGACAATGGCACCCACGATGTCCAAGTGAGCTACCCAGCCCGAGAGGCGAGCTGACCACCAGGCTTAACTACATCATGAAGCCCGAGACGGTCGAGGACGAGTGTAATGTGAGCCCTTGTCTCCCTTCCCACAACCACACCCTCTTCACCGTCCTCACCTGACTTTTCTGTGCTCTCACCTGACTCCCCCAAACCCCTCTGCGTGGCTCTGAGAAATGCTGACCCCAGCCCGGCGTCTGGGACGCAGGCTACTCCCCCCCAGCAGGCATACCCGAGCGCCACCGGGCCAAACCCTTGGGAGCGCGCCGAAACTCCTGCGAAGCTCGTCCCGGCCTTATCGAAAGCACGCACATCGCGCCACTGAACGAAGGCTTGATGGCGGAAGATCCTCATCCGTCCGACCATCCCTCTTCCCACTCTCCTCACTCTGCTGCCACCGGAATGAAGTCTTCTGCGCCGAGACGTCCGCCCCGCCGCGCAGAGAAGAGACGTAACTCGTGCGAAGCAAGGCCTGGCCTCATTGAGTCTACGCACATCGCCCCCCTCAATGAGGGCTTGATGGCCGAGGACCATGACCACGACCACGAGATGAGCGCCGCTACGATGGGTATGGGCGTTGGGATGGGCATGGGGATGGGCGTTAAGGGGATGAAGGCGGAGAGTCCTAGGGAGGCTGTTATGGAGTCGTTTATGCGCCATTCGCTGCGCTAGACTCTGACGGCTGCCTGTGATCTGGCCGCCTGGCATCTGGCCGGTGAGGGGTTGGTGGGGTGCTGGCGTCCCCGGCCCTAATGTCGAAGCGTGCTGGCATGGCTTCAGGACGAGGATTGAGGATTAAGGATTGAGGACTGAGGACTGAGGATTAAGGATTGAGGATTAAGGATTAAGGACTGAGGACTGAGGACTGAGGATTGAGGATTGAGGACTGAGAATTGAGGACTGAGGATTGAGGATGAGAGCTTCGCCGGGGAAGGCAGCGCGTTGAAGAGGCTGCGAGGATCAGTGTAGGAGCGTAGGCGAACACAATAACAGGCGTGGTATCGCGTTCAGCAACAGCTGGCGCGAAATTATGAGGGCGCGCTGCGACTGAGATCAGTTGCAGGAGCGTCCTTCCAGAACAGTAAAATAGGCGTGGTATCGAGCTCAGCAACAGCTGGCTCGAAATTTCAATCAGAAAAGAAGTAAGGTTCGAAAGTTGAGGAAGAGGGATAGTTTCAAGTCTAGTCGTCTTCAGAAGATCAGACCGTTAAAGAAGTAAAATAAAACAAACAGATAGCGATAAAGCGTGACATGATATGCACCCTTGTGAGCCAAGCAGCCATAGCACCCAGCGCCCCCGTGAGCTTGCCCCTCGCTATCGCAGATACGCTGTTGCCTTGCCCTGGAGAAGCACCAGCACCAACACAAACAAGTAAGACAAGTCTAGGCCAGACCCGACGATCCCACAGGCACACCATCCAGTCCATCCATTGTGACGTCTGCCTCGCTTCAATTGACTGGTGCACACTCGGGACGATGATCGCCAGCGAGCAAGTGACGATCAAAGAGGGAGAGCGAGAGGGATAGGGCGAGAGGAACAGAGAGGGAGGGATCGTCGGCGGTGAACCGTGAGCCGTGAGCCATGGCAGGAGGGATGGCCAAGACCCACAGCTCACGGACCGTTACATGCGCTTTGCTTTGTGTGCAGTGCGGGGGCGGGGCGCATTAAGTCCCGAGCGAGCGATGTACGAACACTTGAGTGGGAGAAGAGTACGCAATCCCCCACAGGACTACAGTGAGCCTGGAATACTGCAGCAAGACAAGTAAGCTTTCGGTGTCCTCTATGCGATGTGACGTGAGCAAGCAAGGGGTAGAAGGGAGGGCAAAGCTGATCGGTCCCTGGTGAAACCCGAGAAAGCGCACCCCAAACTTGAAATCAGACCACACCCCTCGCTAGTTTACGCAAGATGTCTTGTCTTCTCAGCTCTTCTCAACCCCTCTTCTCGGGGTGTCTCTCCTTATCTTGCTCGTTAGGGCGGCTTACTGCCGACATCTAGTCTCAGTCTCAGTCTCCACTGTCCTGGTTTCCTGACTTCACATCAGATCTCGACACACACTGCAACCTATCCTTCTGGCAAGAAGGGGCAGAAACAGACTGGCAGCGACGTCAGACTCACTCCTAAGGGAGGAAGGGGTGCCGTCAGCCAAAATCACACACGGGGCGAGGGGAAACGTAAAGGGCTTCACTACAAAGTTTATGCTTCATTAACAGCTTGCTCACAGATATGCACAAATACTTGCAGTCTCCGGCTGCGTGGCCCGCTCGCTGCTTTTTAGCATGAGCGGGCAGACTGAGCGGCATGAGCGGCTGAGCGGCACGAGCGGGGTCGCGGGGTCGGGCGGGCAGACTTAATGTCTCACTCAATAAGCCCTATTAGGGGCGGGTAAATGACGGAAGCTGGTCTAGAAAGGGCGGGTACGTCTTTCGAACCCCTCTTTCATCTACCAAGTGTCGTGCGTGCGTGCCGCGGTTCTTGCGCCGGGGTCGAGGGCGGGGGCGCTGGGATCTCTCTGTACTATGTGTGTGTGTGTGTCCTGACAACATGACAGCAGTCTTAGACTAAGACTCAGACTACATAAACGCACGGCTTACCCCTCTTTGCTAATTGCTAAACTCCGAGATGCGACTTGGGTCCGCGGTATAGCGGTATTCCGTACATGACTGCCGCTCAGCTGGAACAGGAGACTCAGGATGAAACGGATTTGGGATTCGGGTGTTGCGAGGCTTGCTACGTGCTACAAGTGGCTGTCGCTGGTATTAGTATGCTGGACCGGTGAGGCGGCCGAGGCGGCGAGGCGGCAATGCTGGCGCCGACGCCGCGAGGCACCACTTGTCTCAGTCGTCGCTGAGATGACGGGGGTGGCCCCCATGTGTTGCATGGCGTGATAGAGTGAGCGGCATAGAGTGGTCCGCTGTATGCTGGCCGAGCAGCTGATGCAGCGCAGCCCGAGGATTGAGGATTGAGGGTCGAAGATCTAGAAGCCATCCGTTCACGACTAACTGCACACTGCCTCACTCATTCTCCACATGGCTCTCGACACTCTCTCGCATGGTCTGGTCCTCTTTGTTTTGGTCCGTCGGTGTGGCCCGTGGATTGTGGAATCCGCCATCAGCACCCGAGCATCCGAGCACTATGGGCGACCAGACCATGCCATGCCATGCTCGAACGCCACCAACGCCACGGTACTTGGTATCACGGTATTCCCATTACAGATGACTGCGACTCACGCTGGGCGGGCTGGGCCGTATACCACGCACTCAGACGCCCTACGCCCTACGCACTGGTGCACTACCCAGATCTGAGCGTGTGTGGATGCAGGGCCGGCAGAACGGGGGCACGGGGGTGCTCTGTGCTAGACACGTCAGGGATGGCAGGGTCCACTTATACCAGGAACGCAGGCACGGGCTGCCGGTCTGGACGCTGGGCGCTGCGTGCTATTGCTTGCGAGGAACTAGCGTACTAGGATGGTAGTACGAGGACCATGGGAGGGTTGGATGCGGAGTGCTGGGCTCGAGCATAGACTGTGGAGTTTGTTGACTGTGCACTTACGCACCAGCCAGCTCCAGCTCCAGCTCCAGTGTCAGGTCCAAGCTCCATGCCCAGGTCCAGATCCAGGACGTCGAAGAGGGAGGATGGGTTGGGATAAAGGGGTCGTTCATGGCGTTGGACGAGCTGGATGGTCTGTCGGATGGAACAGAGATATCACCGGGGCGTGCTCGATGCTCTGTGCGCCAGGGTGCTGAGTTAGCTGAGCTGAACGCTGCTTATGTGCCCTGGCCCTACATGCTACACGCTACATGGCACTGTCTCGCTCGAGGCTTCTGCGCCCAGCCCAGCCCAGCCCAGCTCAGCGCTAGGCTGGATAGCCTCCCTTACGCTTAGCTTTGGAATTAGGACCGCGAATGTGACCGTGGTGCTAGTGTGCTGCGGGGGTGACTGCCTGTCCCTGGGCGCCCTCACGCTCACTAATTCTGCTGCCGTACGGCCCCAGGCGGATCGACTGCCCGGATGCATGCACTCAGTCAGGACACCCAACACACCCAGGACACCCAGGACTCTGCGCCAGGACCAAAACTCCAGGACTCACAGGACACCGTTACGCAACACAATCACACCTCGCTCACTCGCTCGCATCACACAGCCGGTGGACACTGTGGACACAGAGAGGTGAGGTACAGGGGGTCACTCTTCTTTTTCTTTTCGGCTTCCGTGCATCGTCCGTCGTGCATAGAGCATCCTCTACATCGACCATCCGACTCTTGCGCTCCACTCGCATCGAGCGAGCATCGGTAGTCTTGCTCCCTCCTCACCAACGACCCATCCGACTAACCGCCTCGTTGCGTTGTCAACAAATACCCAACTAGCACCAAACCCATAACGACGGTCAAGTTTGGACCCTCCGTCCCTCCCTCCCTTCCTTCCCTGTCGCTCCCAAGTAACGCCAACGACCAAGACCTTTGCGCCATCGTCGCCACCATCACCTTCCCTCGCCCAGTGTCTCACTCGACCGACTGACCGGGCAGAACAACACCCACTCCTCATCTCATCTCGCTGCGCTGCGCACCACAGTCTGGCCCGACCAAGACTCTCCGTCACGACCACTCGTCAAAGACGTCGCCTAACGCCCACCACCCATCGACTTCTGCTCACCCCTCCACCACGGTTCCTCACGACTTTGACCTGACCTCGGGCCAGCGTAACTTTGTCAAGAAACATTCACGCCTGAGTCACCCGCTGCCTAGCCCCTTTCCTGGTGACATCAATGCCCCTCTGCACATGTGCCTAGAACCATCTCCTCCAAGGTGAGTCGTGCTCGTGCTCGTGCTTGTGCTCGGTCGGATGTCCAAGCGTCGACCACTTTTGCCTGACATCGATCCTGACCGTCTCTCGCAGAATCTGACCGGTGTCCGAAACAGCATCCGAGAGCTCATTTGGAGACCACGACCACGAACCCCGAGGGAAGACAGCAATCACACACACAAAACTCAGGTCTACGACATCTGCACAGTCCTCTGCCTCCCTTCGGCCGCCATCTAGAACACGGTCCGTGCACCGCCGAGCACTCGTGCTTCTACCCCACCCACCCCCAGCATCCTCATTGCCCTCCTGAGACCAGTCAGCCAGCCAGCTCACCGACCTCCAACAAACCCTGTCGTCATCGCTCCTTGTCGCTTTCTCCTCAACGCCAAGTCCCCGGTCCTCAGGCCTACGCATTACGATTAGCGGACAAGGACAGCTCATTGTCACCAAGGGCACGATCGACCCGCAATCTTTGCAAGGACAGCGCTAGCTCCACCGCCGCAGAGTAGGCCCGACCAGCAGCCAACCCCCATCCTCTCAAAACGGGCCCCAACGACAGGCTCAGCAGGCTCCGCCATCGCCCGTGCGTCTGGCGTCAACAGCACAATGCGCGCTGAGCCGCCAACAGCTTCCTCAGCGGCCCCTGCGATGACAGAGACCTCCTCCAGCAGTTGTGATTCAACGCAGGAACATGAAGTGAATGGTAGCGGTCTGGGAATCACGGACCAAGACTCGCATCGACGCTCCCGATGGAGCATGACTGAAGCGCAATCCGCTACTTCATCATCTCTCTACAACCTCGCGTCACCAGCAGGACGAAGAAGTATGCCGGAAAACATCAACGGCGACGACGGTCGTCGGTCCCGGCATCACAGCAGCGCACACCTCCACCATGACCAGCAATCCCTCCCGCCGCTCGACACTAGTGACGCTCTCATGAGCAAGCTCGCGGCTGGAAGTCCTGTGAGTCGACCCACCACGATCGCAAGTCCAGAGCCTCAGCTGACTCCGCAGCTTCCCTCTCCCCAGCCCATGACACCATCTTCACCGCCCGACTACGTTGTCGCCGTCGTGGGATACGAGAATGTTGGCAAGTCGACAGTGATCCGCCGAGCCGTCAAGACGTGGGGAGGATCGCCCGTCACCACATCCTACACGCCAGATGGGTACAAGAGTGGGTGCCCCCGCATCGCCTTATCCTGACGCACAGTTACCTCTACCATCTCCCACCTGAAAGCCGGCGGCCGCCTCATGCGAGACAGCAAGGTCGAGTTTGTCGAAATCAACATCCGAGCCCTGGACAAGTCTGGCATTGGAGAAGTGTTCCCTCCAGGAATGCCACCGGTGTCAGGCTTGATCCTGTGCTACGATGCCCACCGTCAGGAGACGCTGCATGGTCTGAGCGAGGTTATTCGTGAGTCTTGGACCCTGTGGCACTCGCTCGGCGTACTAACTTTTGCAGAATACCTGAGCCCCACAATGCCAATGGTCCTGTTCGCGTGCAAGTCGGACCCCGATATGCCCACAGAGGTGGACGCTCAGGTCGGAGACTCGATCGGCCAGCCCTACAACGTGGGACTAATCGAAGTGACCACGGCGACCAAGCACGGCAAGCACAAGATGCGAACAGGCCTTCGGTGGCTTCTGTATCGGCTCGAAGAACGGCACTGTGAGTCTTTCCCGAGCTTGTGGGGCCATGCATTCTTGGTTCTTTAATTCTAACGAACACAGATCACCGATCCCCAGCTACCGACGGTTCTGCGATCCAGGACAGCCCTCAAACAGTCTCAACGGAACGAAGCGCATCAGAGCACAGCACTGAAGACTACTCCGACGCTCACTCCATCACGTCAAGCTTTGGGAAGGCCATGCAGAACTGGGACGATGAGGACGTCGTGTCCACGCAAAGCACGCCGACGCTAGAGGAGCCGACCCCGAAGGAAGCTAGCCTGGGCGGCCCCGAAGAGGAGGAGGAGGAGGAAGTGGAGGACAAGGAGGAGGAGGACCAGCCTGTGGTAACGACTCCGACGGACAGCTCTTCCGACTCTCATGCCTATCTGAGCATGCAGGAGCTCATGAACCAGCTTTTCACTGCTATCGTCTCAACAGAAAGTGAGTTTCCGGGCTCCCTGCGTAAGCTGACAGCAGACGACGGCTTCATCCAGTCGTTCCTTTCCACTTTCCGCCGCTTTTGCCACCCCAAGGAGGTCATGGCGGAGTATGTGGAGCGCTTTACCGAGGTCGAGCAATACGCAGTGTCCAGGGACATCCGATTGTGGGCCTTAATGAAGATCACTAGCAGTCTGGTCATGTGGACGACACGATACCCCGGAGACCTGGCCGATCCGGAGACGCAAGCGATCTTCCGAGAACTGCTTTCCCTTATGCTGCAGTATTCCTTCTTGGCGCACCTCACGGTCGAGCTGGTGAAGGTGGAGCAGAGTCTCGGCGACGTGGTGGACGTCGATCGATCATGGGCGTACAACCCTGGCGCAGAACACGCTTCGCCGACACCGACGACCATTCCTCCCACGACACCAGCCGACCCAGACTCTGCAGCAGCTATCGAGCTGGTCGTGGACAAGGAGCACCTGTTCGACGAGCCGGAGGAGATGAACGGCGGCCTCGCAGTCGCTCACTCGCTGGAAAAGCCGACCTCGACTCGGTCAATGTCATCCTCCAACCTTTCTGTTGACGCTGTCGGCCGCCCGAGCGAGAACTCCTCGTCATTGTCCGACTCCAACAGCGATCTCAACCGGCAACTGACGTCCGAACCGCACAGCCAGCGGTGGTCCTCTGCGATCAACATGATCATCAGCATGGACGCGCACGTCTTCGCCGTCGAGCTCACCAAAATTCAGTGGCAGATGTTCATGAACATCCGCACCCGCGACATTCTCCGACACGACCTCGGCAAGGAGCGGGACGACCCAGTCGGCCTCTCGATCGACTTTTTCAACCACCTCTCACGCTGGGTGTCGACCATGATCCTGGCCCACCCGAAGCCGAAAGTGCGAGCAAAGGTGTACGAGTCGTTCGTGCGGATCACCCGCCGGCTCCGCAAGCTGAACAACTACGACTCGCTCTGCGCCGTCATTGCCGGCCTGCGAGAAACCTCTGTCCACCGACTAGGACAGACCCACGCTCTTGTCAAGCTGGATCCGCTTATTATGCGTGATTTCCAGTCACATTTGAGGCTAATGGACCCCCGAGGAGGCTACACGCACTACCGGAGGGCTCTCCAGGCTGATGCCACTTATGGCCACGCAGCCATCCCTCTACTGTGAGTTGTCTTCGTCGAGCCTGCAACTGACTCTCAGGTCTACAATTCTTAGCATGGTCAGCAAGCTGCACGCCGCGCGGCCAGAGGACCGCCGTGCCGACGGCAAGATCCAGTGGGCCAAGTTTGCCCGCATGGGCGAGATCATGGCGTCTATCCCGGACTTCCAGGCGCGCGGCTCCATGGTGCCAGGTAACGCTACGACGGCGTTCCGACGGCTCATCGAAGCGACGCCAGTGATCACGAGCGAGGACGTGAGTTGCGCTCAGTCCTTCTTTGAACAATAACTAACAAGCAGGGACTGTACGAGCGCAGCAAGATGCTCGAGCCGGCCGGCTCGCACCAGCAGGGCAACATGCTCCGCAAGCTTGCAAGCTTGGCTCTCTAGGCGGCATTGACACATACACAACATCAGCGGTCCGACCAGACGTAGAGACACCACTCGCCGCCCCTCTTGTCAAACAATAACGAAGCAAAGTGGCGACGAGTGGACGACCAGACCAGACCCAACACGAGATGGCTTGCATCACCGACCCGATCAATCTGTAATGACCCAATGACACGAGTAATCTGGATATGGAAAGGGACAAGGACGTCCCTTTGTACTTGTAGGCTAGGCCAGCGAGTCTGGCATGATGCATTGTATTACATATCGGCGGCAGGAGCGAAGCGACGGCCCAGAGCGATGGCACCGGAGCGAAGAGCACCGGAGCGAAGCGACGACCCAGAGCGAAGCGACGGCTCAGAGCGAAGCGACGGCTCAGAGCGACAAGGGGATCTCCGTACAGCCACAAAGCCGAGAGAAGCGGCTGCAGCGGCTGGACCAGAAGTTTCCAAAATCGAAGCAACCAAGAAAGTTAAGGAGACAACCAAGACACTTGACGAGAGAACCGGGTTTCTAACGCGAGAGGAAGAGCTTGGAAGAATCATGCATGAAACAAGAGTTTTACAGAGTCGGTTACGAGATGCGAGTATGCTGAACGGGGGAAGCCACACGATGGGCGTGCAACAGCGTATAGGCAGCGGACTGACCGCGCCAGACCGCGCAAGACCTCGAGGATCAGCGAAGGGGGGGAAGTATGCTGCAATGTGACGAAGGAAAAACAAGCTAGCGAACAGATTACGTGAAGCTACAAAGCTTGCAGTGCCTCTGCCATCCCACGCGACGAGAGCAGGTCTTCAACAGCCGGGATGACCTCCACACAGCGCACGATGTCAGTCCAGCAATCGGGCCAGAAGCAGAGGACGCCTAGGAGGGTGGAAGGGGGAACGGGGGCAAGTTTGGGCGCACGAAACGCACCCTGACCAAACACCCCCTCCGTGACGACAATTCAATGACATGGGCGTCCGCGTTGCAGATATGTGAGGCAATTCAATCCTGGCTGATTGGGTCGACAAAGTACGACGCCTTGCAATCGGACCGGACCGAGATATCTACCCTCTGTAAGCAGTCGGCTCAACGTGCCCTGCACTACTGGCACAGCATTTGAGGTGGCTGGGCTGGACCTTTCTGGGCGATCTTCAGCTAGCTTCAGTGCTGATCACTGTTCTGCGTCCGCTGTTGACAAGCACTCGAACGCTTGAACGCTTTCAGTCACTGGTCACCCGAAGATATTAGACACGATGTCTCCCACCCCTGCTCAGTGAGGACAGGCAATCCCGACCTGCTTCGGGACTGGAAGCATTCCAGCACAAAGAGCAGCACCCCGCTCAAAGGCAAGGACGGCAAGATAAGCTCGCTCTAGTACCCCTTACATCCTTGTGCTTCCCTCGCTGCAGTTCCCTCTTCTGGTCATCTGCCCTCCATCTGCCCCTGGCAACCAGCGCAGCCGTCGACACGCGAGATGGATCCTGGGCCCGGCAGAGCCACAATCCCCCAGTCCTTGCCTCGGTGCCGCGGATACTCTCCATGCCCTCGTCCGCCTCAGGTATACGGGCTTCTGTGCATTTCGACAAAACCCAAAGTTGGGACTTTGTCCTGACCCTCCTTCCCGCGAGGCACTGCAGCTTCGTCCGTTGGTCGTGGTCGTCCTTCAGCCGTTTCCGGTTTACGCTCCAGTATGCTCCAGTCAACACGCTTCTGGATTTGGGAAGCTCCCGGAGCCTGCGCATACTTCCAGCTGTCCCTCTCCTCCTGAGTCTCCTGTCCGCCTTCGAGCCCAAGTAAGGCAGAAGTCCGGCCACGCTGACAGCGAGGTACCAGACAGGAGTCAAGAGCCTCCGTCAAGAGCCTCCGTAGAGCGCAGCTTATGCCTCAGCTGATTCCACCCAAGCACTTCAGAGCAGTACCGGGCCCACAGAGAGGTGGCAGAGCAAGTCCGGGTGGGTCCCGGCCGCCCTGACCTTCATCCTCACCGACTTCTGCACGAGGTCTGCTGGTCCGCGGCTTGCCATGTGCCATTGCTCAGGCCCCCAGGTCAGCGGCAGTCTGGTCCTCATGAAACGACTACCCTGGCAAGACGCCGAGACAAGCCGGGCCATCACTCGTCCTGCTCACTTGTGCCCTGCTCCAGCGAAACTTTAACGTCTGTGGCCTCTGGCCTCTGCTCCTTCAGCCTCTGATTCTCGGGTTCTCGGGTCTCTGGCCATCTCGCGCTCGCGTCCAGCTCAGCGACTCCAGCCCCAGGCTTGGAACTGCCTTTCCTCGGCCTCCTGCCTCCTGCGCCTTGCTCGCGTCTGGCTCGAGAGCCATGGAGAACCAATATGCCCGGCACAGGAGAAGTTTGCCCTGGTTATAAAATGGCTCACTCTGACCGCTACGCGCACCTTGGCACGTCTCTCACATTCGTATAGCGCGCTCACCATCCGTACTCACTCTCACGCTCGTTTGTAAACTCTCGACCCTCGCGCACTCTCACACGCTCAACTCAGCACTTCGCGACTCGAGCTCACCTCACAAAACCAACTCAGGCGAACCTATTTCTGACTTCGACCCGTGACGCTCTAGCCTTCAGCTTCAACTCGCCCTCGTGTCAAAAAAGCCGCACTCCGCCTGACTCTCTCTCGTGTGCACTTCAAGACTAAGACACAGCAATGTCGGGAATGCACACCTACTGCCAGTAAGTCCACCCTCCCCTGACTTGACGCAACCCCAGTGAGGGTCACTGGCTTTCTGAGTGCCACCTCGAGGTTCCCTGGCTGTCGAGGTTTACTGTGGCTCGCGCGCGAGCTCTTTCGGCTGCTGTCGAGCGTCTACAGCTTCTCCAGCACGGCCGTGAAAATCAGCAATCTACAGCGAGCCACCAAGCCCACCAAGCCATCACTGCCAAAACGGACCCCATACCCCAACGTCCCTCCTACCAGCCACGAAGACCACCAAGCTGACAACCAGATGTCCCCGCGGATGCGCCTGCACCCGCCTCGGCGGGCCCTGCACCTGTCCCCTGAACACGAACCACAAGATCGGCGGGCCATGTGCCTGCGGCCCAGCATGTACCTGCACCGCGAATGGCGGGGGATGTGACTGCCCCAGCGCTGAGGAGACCGCTCCGGCGCCGACTAAGCGCGTAATCGGTGGGCCTTGTGCTTGTGGACCGGCGTGCACTTGTACGGCGAACGGTGGAGACTGCGACTGCCCCAGCGCCGAGGAGAACCTCGCTCCTGCTCCTGCGAGGAAGGTCATCGGTGGGCCTTGTGCGTGTGGCCCAGCTTGTACGTGTACGGCCAACGGGGGCGGGTGTGATTGCCCTTCTGCGGAGGAGAATGTTGCCGCCGCCGCTCCGGCGAGGAAGGTCGTCGGTGGGCCGTGTGCGTGCGGCCCCGCTTGCACTTGTACGGCGAATGGCGGGGGCTGCGATTGCCCGTCTGCTGAGGAGAATATCGCCCCGGCTCCTACGAAGAGGGTTCTCGGTGGGCCGTGTGCTTGTGGACCGGCGTGCACATGCACGGCAAATGGAGGAGGGTGCGACTGTCCCTCGGCCGACGAACCGACCGCCGCCGCTCCGGCGAAGCGAGTCCTCGGCGGTCCCTGCGCCTGCGGCCCGGCGTGTACCTGTACAGCCAACGGCGGAGGGTGCGACTGCCCGTCAGCCGATGAGCCCACCGCCGCTGCCGTCGCTGCGCCGATCAACGAGAAGTCTGGATGCCAGTGAGTACCTGCCCTGGGTTTAACGCTGATTAGAAGCTGCGGCGGAGCTTGCGCGTGCACCAAGTCTGGTGGGGGGTGTAAGTGTGTCCCGCCTGAGGGCAAGTGCAGGTGAGTGTTTGAGGATCCGAGGGCAGGAGAGGAAGGAGAGGAAGGGGAGGAAGGGGAGACTGGGGGACGGGGCGATGGGGGGAGGAAGGGAGGAATGTGAGTAGAGGCTGACCCCAGGTGCGGCGGAAAGTGCAAGTGTGCCGAGACGGGGGGCAAGTGTAAGTGCGCCAGCAAGGAGAAGACGAAGAAGGGGAAGAAGAGTAGGGAATACTGCAAGGGCTGCTCCATTATGTAGGCGAGGTGTCTTCCAGCTTCCCTCGGCGTTCAGTCGGCCGTTGACCCCGACCTGCTTCGCTTTCTGCGGCGGCATCGCCACACTGCTTCAATCGTACTAGTTCCAATCAGCTTCGTTTTCGTATACATAGTCTTTCCTAATATGTTTGGTTTCAAAGTAGCTCTCCATGTAAGAGGTGCACCTTCAATTACGCAGGATCTTCAATTACGCAGGATCTGAAGCGAGGTGCACTGCGGTGATGCGAGTCAGCAAGGCAAGAAGTGGTGTAATTTCGGTCCGCAGGATCGGTCGAGGCCGGTGGTGCACCCTCGAATGCCGATCTCGATCGGCTCCACTTGAGTCCAGTCAACCGGCCGCACTTTCGTCACTGCCCAGACCTTCATCTCTTCCTTTCTCCCAACATTCAGAGCGCGGTTCAGCACGATGGTCAAACGGAAACTGTCGCCAGAAGCTGCTTCGGTTCGAAGGAGTACGAGGAATCGGCCTGTCAACAAGGAAGAAGCCAAGTCGCCGAGCACGCTGCGCAAGAGTCCGAAGAAGAAATCGCGACCAAAGAACGGCAAACCTCCGGCAAGCGGCGAGAATGGCCACCAAGACACGGATGACGAGGACGAGGTCAAGCCCAAGAAAAGCACCAACGACGACGACGGCGTCGCTGGTATTCGCGAGAGAGAGAATGCAGACGAAAAGATCGAACTGCCGCCAGACGTAGAGTATTTTCCCAATGTGCGTCCCTCGTAGCGCTCGCACTGACGGCAGTTCATGCAAGATAACGGCGCGTACGAGGAGATAGCAAGTCTGGACACCTGTGAGCTTCGTTGTTTTCTGTGACAGAGCTAACGGACAGGGTGTGAGTAGCCATCCTTCGACTTCACCGCTCCTCCTTCCTTCAATCTGCACGACGATCCGCAGCCTTGCAGCTGACATCCACTGCGCTCTAGCTGACGACAGACCGCCCCAAACTCAGAGTCTACGGCAAGGAAATCACCCAGTCCCGCTCCATTGCCGCTTATGCTACCGAGCCGCTGGTCGTCAAGTACTCTGGCGCCGAGATTGATGTGCATGTGCCGTTTCCGCCGGCTGTGGATGCCATAGGGAAGCTGGTCGAGGAGAAGCTTGGCGAGAAGTTCAATCATGTCATGCTGAATCGGTGAGTCTGCAAGACTTCGCCTTCGGTGGATTTCTTGGAAGCCGCAGGGATAGCGGAAACAGCTGAGGCGTTCAGCAGCCTAGCTGACCACTAGCTACGACGACGGCACAGTCTACATTGGCCGACACAGCGACACGACCGACAACCGCGTCATTGCCGCGGTGTCGTTGGGTGCAGAGCGGACACTGATCTTCACGCCTCGTCCGCCGCCGAAGCACATGCTCGCTGAGTTGTCTCTCTCAGAGCGCAAGGGACTCGATAAGCGGCAGAGCATGAGGATTAGGTGTGTTGCAGCTTTCCTTCCTGGGATAAGTAGCTGACATCAGGTTGAAACCGGGCAGTCTGCTCGTTATGCGCCCTCCCACACAGGAGTTTTGGAAGGTGAGCTTTAATCTATGGGAACAGAGGCAGCTGACGGAGCAGCATGAGATTCCGAAGGAGAAGAATGTCGGGGGGCGGATATCGCTCACTTTCAGGCAGTATCCTGTCACCGGAGGTAGTGCGTAGATAAGCGATGAAACAAGGAAAGGCGAGAGGGGGTAGAGGGGTCATCCGTCCAGTTGTTCACAGTGGCCGCGCCACCGTTTCCTTCAAACGCCTAGCTGCGACCAGTTCTGCCTTGGCGCAGGTGGGGTTGCCCTCGAAGAGGAGCGAAGAGTCGGCTACAGGGCTTTCAAGCTGCAGTGGTCGTCAGTTACCCCGCCTCCGAGATAAACTAACCCCCAGCTTGAATGACAGCTTCGACAATCTCCCTGTCCTTCACGCCGCGACCTCGACTAGCAGTCTTTGCTGACTGCGCTTGTTCGTCCTGGCGCCTTTCATAGTCTCCTTGTAGCTGTCTGTAGACAGACATCAACGCGTCAAAGCCCAGCCGTACTTCACAACATGCATCTCTATCCATCATTGATCCCCATGTTTTGCAGCTCAGCACAGACCATTGCGTACAGTGCGGCAGGCGGTTGACTAACCCGGTGTCACCAGCCGCGGAGCCCCGCATTCGGGCGCGTCGCGCTTTGTTTTCGTCATGTCGGCGGTCGTTCAAAGGCACCTTCCTTCAAACCATCCTTCGTATCCAACATTAGCCAAACATGCCTCCAGTGAGCTCGCTGATCGTATAGCACTAGCTGACAGAGCAGAGGAAGCGGTCTGCCGAAGAGACGTCGTCTGACAGCAAGGTGCGTCCTTCCTATCCCCAACCTCCTTGCGACCACCGCCTTCCCTCCCACTCGTCATACTGTCGTACGCCAACTGTCCTCGCCACCGTCAGCGTCCTTTGGCTTCTCGCATTCTCCTGCTTTGCGCCTTTTTCCAACTGTCTCCTGTCTTGGCATCGCAGCTGGTCGATTACAAGAGCTTTCGCACAAGAGAGCGCGGCAGCTAGAGAGAGTATCAACAGCTGACATCAGAAACCCCGCACCTCCACAGCCGACGCAGCAGCCGACGACATCGATCCGACAAAAGTGCAAGAAAACCAAAATGGGGAGCAATACGTCTCGCTAAGCAAGACGAAGCGCGTGTACGTGAGCGAGTTTAAGGGCAAAGTGCTCGTTCACATTAGGGACGTGAGTCGTCGAGCGAGCGAGCGGAGCGAGCTCAGCGAGCTTTGCGCTGAGTATATATGGCGAGGTTTGGGTGGGACGAAGCAAAGCTAACTCCCAGCACTACCTTGACAAGAGCAGTGGCGAGATGAAGCCTGGCAAGGGCATTGCACTTACGCCCGAACAGTGGGAGTTGCTCAAGAAGGCTGTTGGGACTGTTGATGGGATGTTGGATGATTTTGGGAGGAAGTAAGCTCAGGGCGAGGCGCGCAGCGCCGAGCACTGCCTGAAAACTGAGCGCCGAGAACTGGGCTACAGTGCTGCGTTCAGCTCTAGACGGGAGTAGCGCATGAGCGCGGGCTGGAGCTGTGGGACTGCGACTATGATGGGAAAATGCAACTGTAGACCGGAATATGTAACATAGATACGTCTTATGGATGACAGCTGGCTTTAAACGCTGTCGACTACGGACTAGACACAGGCGACTGATACAGACGATGTCAGCATTCGGGCTGATCGACCTGCAGAGAGAGTATGCGTGTCGGAGCACGAGCATCGAGAGCTGTCTACCGCTCCGTTACCTGCACGCCTCAGCCTCAGTCTCAGCCTACGGCTTCGCCTTCGGCCTCGACATCTAGAGCTTTCCCTTCTCCTCCCTCCTAATCCTAACCACAGCCTTTCCCCAAGTCTTCCTCCCCTCAATATCGTCCAAACCACCCGGAACGCCTCCAATACCCTCATAAACCTTCTCATAAACAGTCGGCTGGAGCTTCCCCTGCGCGATGAGCGTGAGCACCTCGCGGATAACAGTCTGGAACCGCTTCGGGTCCTTGTAAGAAGTCGCTCCCCAGAAGAGTCCCACGACAGACACATTCTTGAGCAAGATCAAGTTCGCAGGGATCTTCTCAATATTGCCAGCCGCGAAACCGACAACAACGAGACGCGCGTTCCAAGCGACGCACTTGAGCGACGGCACGATCATGCCCACCGGGTCGAACACGACATCGACCCCGTTACCGTCCGTCAGGTCCTTGACTTTGTCTTGCCACTTGGGCTGCGAGTAGTTGATGACGTGGTCTGCGCCGGCCTTCTCGCAGACGGGGAACTTGGCGTCGGACCCCACGGCGGCTATGACCTTGCATCCGAGCTGCTTTGCGATTTGGACTGCGGCGAGACCCACGCCGCCTGCTCCGGCGAGCACGAGGACGGTTTCGCCCGCTTTCGCCTGCCCCCGGCCCACGAGAGCCTCGTACGACGTTGGGTAGGTTAGGAAGAGACCTGCGGCTTGCTCCAGCGAGATGTTGGGCGGGACGGGGAGGAGAGTTGCGGCTGGGACTGCGAGACGCTCGCTGTACGCGCCTTGGGAGTAGCCGAAGACGCGGTCTGGGAGTTAGCACTGCGAGCGGGGCGGAGTGAATGCGAGGGCAAGGCAGGTTACCGAGGATGGGTGCCAAAGGCGCATTGAGGCAGAGCGATACACAAAATGAAAGGGGCAAGGCTGAACAAGAGGACCAATACTGGGTGAGAGGACATGCTGGGCGAGAGGAACAGGCTGGGTGAGAGGAACGGTGCTGAATGAGAGTAGAGCTCATGAGAGGACTCCGTCTGCCTCAACCTGACTGCCTATCCTCCAGAGTGCCAACTCTCCGCCACTTCCCCCACCACGTCTATGCCCAAGAACAACCTCACCACGTCCCTCAACTGAGCTGTTTCCTTCAAATTACTCTTTAGACCTCTCCGTCCCAATCTATAGCCGATCCCCCTCCTCTTCACCTGCCCCGCTTTCTTCACAGAATGTGATGTATTGAGGAGAAGATACTCACCACCACGCTGGAACTTGCATCCCTTGGGAATCGGCGAGTCCTGGGCAATCTTGCCGGCGAATTCCGCGCCAAGGACGAAGGGGAGCGGCGGCTGGTTCTGGTACTTGCCCTGGGACTGGAGGATGCTGGTTGTCAGCGAGGAAGCGAGCGGAGCGAGCGACTGAGCCAACAGAGCAGTCTGGAGCGCTGCGAGAGACAAGTTCTCAAGAGGTAAGGGGAGCGGAGCGAGAGAACACCGAATATGAGGGGAGAGGAAGGAGCAGACATTAGACTCGAGAGCGAGCAAACCCCGAAGACGAGAGATTGGAGCAGTCTCCCAGGATCGAGCAACTGAGCCCGGGACCACGCTCCGAAGACGAATGTAAGGACCTCCGAAAGCCACGCTTCCAATGGGCGACAGAGGCAACGAAGAGCGGCTCTCCTCATTCGATAGAGCTGAGAGATAGTCCGAGTCCTGGAGGCAGCCCAAGCCATGCGCCGTCGAGCCGCGCAGCGGGGTCCGGGGAGGAGAGTCCTTAGGCGTCCGAACTCCTCTCTATCTCAACGCTTCCTCATCAGAACCGCCTATCTTCCACTCAGCCGCGCCCTAGACGACGCCTGAGTTCCGCACTCAAGAAGCAAGCCCTAAAGCTGGAATCATACTCACTCGAAAAAGTTGAGTCCAGCCGCATAAACATCAATAATCACCTCGCCATCCTGCGCCTTGGGCTCGGGAATGTCGGCCCTGTGGTGTCAGCGTGAGGAGCGAGCGAAGCGAAGCGACGTGCGCGCGCAGCGGAGCGTCGTGCAAGCGGTGAGCGCAGGGGCGAGCTGGGCTGCGCTAAGAAATGACAAGAATCCTGCGGTGTAGCAGGTGTAGCAGCAAACGGCTGCTGAGGACTGAGACATGATCGATGGCGGTGAGCCTCCGCTTCCCATGCTGCAAGCCGTTATGCGCTGCCTTAAACTGCCCGGAGCAGTCTCAAGCTGGCTTGAGCGGTCCCGAGCTGACTTGAGCTGGCTGGAGTGCTTCGGCCATTCCCAAGTAGAGCAGCCAAGCACGACACCTGCCACTGTGACCGAAGTAGTGTCGCTGATTTACGCAGCCGGTGGAGCCACCATCGCCAGGTGTGAAAGGAAGAAGAGGGGACACTTACACAGAAAGCTTTGAGTGATGCTGGAGTTCCTTAACCTGGAGGGCCTTCATGCTTGCTATCCTTTGTGGTTTAGTGAGCGATGTCAAGACGTTTACCTCGGCCTTGTCTGAAATATCACCACCTTGTTACACGGTGTCGCAGCAGTGACTAACTTTGTGGAGTGGGGAAAGGTATCCGGGTATCTCAAGTGGCCGATTCCTCCTTCCTTACCTCCTCAGCCGCCTGCCCTGCCTGACAGACAGCCGACGGCGAGGGTCGGTGAACTCCGCTGTGGTGAGGGTACCGGCGATCATCCCGCTGTATGCGCGCGAAATTGCACTTGCATGCCGTTATTAGCACTCCAGGGCCTTCACATTATGCTGGGGCACATTTGGGCGCCCGATGACAGAGGGGCTTGACTCACTTACTGCGCATTAAGCATACTGCTGGACATGACCGAGGTCTCGCTGCTTCGTGCACGCTGCATGTTTGATCGTTCCGCGTAGTAGATTGCTATCATGCAGAGTTTTGCTCCGTCCGTTTGTCTGCTTCACTTGGGTCTCACTTACTGCTGTGCCGCACTCAGCTCACTCTGCCGCACTCAGCTCGCTCAGCTACACTCCCCTCGCTCAACTTCACTCGACTCGCTCTGCTCGCTGCGCTCGCGGCGCTCGCCCCACTCGCACTGGATATACTTATACATCTGCTATGATATAACCGTCTCTGTGTCCGATCTGCTACTGCCTGCTCTACCACAATTCCTCGTCATTACGCTGTCCGTCGTGATGTATACTAATGCTATCTGTCTCCTGTGCATGTCGGGTGTCGCAGCAAGCGTAGCCGCTGGGACATCCGCCATGGCTGCCATGGCTGCCATGGCCCGCTGGCCGCTGGATTGGGTCTCGGCGCGGCAACGCTGCACGCCGGAGCACGGCTGGGTATATGGCCTACGACGTAGCACGCGCCTCGGCCGACAGCCGGTGCGGGGGCTCGCGGCGCCGCATCAGGCAGCCCAGGACCTGAGCCGCTCGCTGCAGCTCACGATGCGCAAGCACCTAAAGCTCGCGTCGCGCTGCGCGCTCCGCTCGCTCACTGCCCCTTCACCGGCAACGCCATCGGGGCCTGCATGCCGACCTTCTTCCTCCGTCCGAGCAACGTCGCGTTACCCAGATCCAGCTCGAACGGCTGGCTCTTGGCCCCGCGGTTGCCACGATCCCGCTGTCCCGCGCGGCCGTCGTACAGCGCCGCCTCGGCTTGACGCCTGTTAGCACCCCCACGGCCAACATAGTTGGTCACAACGGGCTCCTTGATGCCCGCCGCCGCATTGGCAGCCGCGCGCGATCGGTGCTGCTCAATCTGCCTCGCGACCAGCTCGCCGTGCTTGCGCCGCGCGTCCTCGACCTGCGCTGCCTCATCGACCTCCTCGTCCTCCTCGTTCAGACCTGCCAGGAAGCCGCGCTGAGCGCCGCCGGGCACGCCTGCGCGCCGGCGCGCGCCCTCCTCCTCCATCCTGTGCACGGCGTACGTGACATCGAACGCCTCCTTGAGCGCGTTGACGCCCGGCGAGCGGCCCTCCTTGTTCGCGGCACGGAGAGAGGCCAGCAACGGGCTGTCTAATGGCGCGGCGGCACCCTTCGCCGCCGGCTTCGTCGACGACGTCACGGGCATCACTGGCGGGCCGTCCTTGATCCACGGGTGGGCGAGGAACTCGTCAATCGTGTACCGCTGCGCGGGGTCGACGCAGAGCAGATGCGTGATTAGGTCTTTCGCGCTGTGGCTGATGTCGTCCCACCACGGCGACAGGAACGTGTAGTACCCGTGCGCGACCTTCTCCGTGAGCACGTTGATGCTCTCGTCGTAGAACGGCGGGAAACCGCAGAGAAGCGTGTACAGCACACATCCGAGAGCCCACATGTCCACGCTCTTCGAGTACCGCTCGTCCTTGACGATTTCGGGCGCCGTGTAGCCGACAGTGCCGCACGGCGTCATCGTCTGCTCGTCCCAGACAATCTTCGATAAACCAAAGTCGGCAATCTTGACGCGGCCGATGCCGCCGCCGCCGATCGAGGCCTGGAACTCGCCCTCGTCCTCCTTCTCCTCGTCGTACGGTCGGTGGATCGGGTTCTTGGACGGGATGATCGGGATGCGCTCGAAGAGAAGGTTCTCGGGCTTAATGTCACGGTGCACGACACCACGCTCCTCGTGCAGATACCGGATGCCCTCCGCGACCTGCACAATGACGTGCCGTGCGAGCGGCTCGGAAAAGTACGTGAGCTTGACGATCTGGTGGAACAGCTCGCCGCCCTCCATTAACTCGAGAATGATAAAGTAGTGCTCGTCGCTCTCGAAAAAGTCGACCAGCTTGACGATGCTGTCGTGGTCGATGCCGCGCATGATCTGAACCTCCTTGAGGATGTTCGCTCGCTGCGGGTGTCAGCACATGTTTGGGCCCTCATAAGTGTGCAGAAAGAAAGAAAGAGAAAGAAACCAACCTCGGTGACGCGCTGCCTCTTCTTGAAATTGGGGTTGAGGTGGCGGTTGCCGTTCTACCCAAGTCAGCGGTTGCCTCTACTACGCTCCGTGGAAGACAAAAGACTACTAATGGCGCGGGACGACGATCGGCGGCGCGCGCGTGCTTCGGGGTGGTCCGGGAACGGATACTCACCTGGGTGGTGTTCAGTTCGTATTTGCGCACGACCTTGACGGCGACCTTGCGGCCGGTCTGCTTGTTGATCGCCTTGAAGACATTCGAGAAGGCGCCATCGCCCATCTTCTCGAGCAACGTGTAGTTCTCGAGCCCCTGGATGTCAGTGCGGGTTTATCGCGCCGTGAGATGCGAATGGACTCACCTCATACTTGGGCATCTTCTCGCCCTGAGCCTTTTCCTGGGCGACAATCTTCTCGGCCTCCTCGCGGTAGTTCTTCGACTTGCCGGACTTCTCCTGCGGCTGCTGCTGTTGTTGCTGCTGCTGCTGTTGCTGATAGTGGTGGGCAGAGCTATCGCGCGACGATCGCTTCGCATCCTTTGATGGCGAGGACTGCTTCGAGGACGATTTGGCAGGCGCAGCGTCAGCCGGCGGTGCCGACTTTTTGCTGTCGTTGCCGGCCTGCTTGCCGTGGCGTAAGATCTCTGAGCTGGTCAGTATCGTGGCCGACGCGGTGGGCTGATCCGTTATCGTGGCCGTGGATGCGATAGTGATAGTGGTTGTGGTCATTGCAACAGTTGCGGTCATTGTCGGCTGTACGGACGATGACGTAGAAGGGGTTAGACCGGCAACCCCACAAGGCCGTGGCCCGTCACCCTGGCGCGACCCTTAGTGAGCCCGCCAGCCAGCCAGCCCGCGAGCCTGCGAGCCCGCGCGCGCGGGTGAGCCATTCTCGTCATGGCCTGGCGAGGCATGGCATAGCATGGCACACTCGATCGCTCGCTGGTATTGCGATACGCTGACAAATGCATGCCACCGGCACCGGTCGTTGCCCATATGCACATAGCCGTGGCCATGGACAAGATATCCTGCACGGTCGTTGTGTATGTGTGGCCAATCAGTTTGTCACCGGTGCCCCCGGCGCACCTGCCACCGCCCGGATCGCGTAACGCTTGTGTGACTTGATAAGATTAAAAGAGTAGGAAAGATGTCATGAAGGAAGGAAGAGAACAGGCCACCATGCACACGGAGGAATGACTCACGCTTGAAACTCGATAACATGTCGTCGTCTAGGCTGGACTGCTGCAGCTTCTCCAATGCGACCTTGTAGTCTTCCTTGTTGCGCTGTTCGCGGGCCTTGACGTAGTCTGCGACCGTGTTCGGCTGCGAAGGCTGGTGTCTGCTGCGAGTGCTGGCCTTGGGGCTGGTCGACAGGGACGAAGAGCCAGTCACGTCCTGCTTGTGGTTGTAGTAGTGGAAGGAGCGCTTTCTCGCAGTCGGCGACCACGGGGTGCGGGTCCCAGTGCTGCGGGTCGGCGAGTTGTGTGTGGAGAGGGGGACCAGAGACGAGACGCTCCTGGGCGAGCTAAACTCTGGGGTCGGGGAGAGGGAGAGGGAGCAAAGCTGGGAGTGGGCGTCCGAGGGGGAAGAGTTGCGATTGCCGGTGTTGTTGCTGTTAAGTGCTTGCTGTTGATGCCGATGCTGTTGTTGATGCGATGCTTGTGACTGCTGCGGTAGTAGGGGGTTGTTGCTAGGATGCGAGAGCTGCGAGTCCAAGCCTCCTGTCACTATGGGCTCGGCGGTCCGCTTGCTCGCAAAGGTGGCGGTGACGGGATTGACCGAGGTCGATGTGGTAGTTGCGCGAGCAGTAGTTGACGTCGGTACGAATTGAACAGGTGGGTGAGAGGAGTGGGGATGGGTGCCAGTGCCAGAGCCAGAACGCACGTCGACGGGAGAGGATGTCAGACGTGACGTTATGGTGGAACGTCCGAGAGGGTCAGGGGACAGAGCCAGATATTAGGCAGGCGCTGCCAAAACTAACTCTCGAGCTCGAGCGGGGGTGGTGGTCGGTCGGAGGAAGGACCGGCCGGGCTCGGTTCGGGAGTTTAGTTGTTGCTCGTCGGTGGCGGCGGCAGCAGCTGCTTGCGTGCGGCTAACAAGAACGGTGGGTGCGGTCTTGTTGCTGCTGTGGAGGTGGGAAGAAAGTTTGCTGAGTGATCAACTTTTGGCGGAGCGGCTGATTCAGATGGTGGTCAAATCAGCTCGCAGCAGTAAAGTGTGATCGGGGTGGGCGGGGGCGTGGGGGTGAGATGGGTGTGGGTGTGGGTGGGTGGAATGGAATGAAAGCAACGTTGAATGCCTGGTTGCTGATGTAGAAGCGATAGCCGGGTCGAAAGTGAGTTACGGTTACCGGGGTCGACGTCGGCTGTTGGGGGATGGAGGTTGTGTGGTCCGTGATCGGCGGCGGTTGGTTGGTTGGTGTGTGCGTGTGGGTGGGTGTGGGTGGGTTGCGTAGTAAGTAGTAAGCTTGTAGTTGTGCTTGTTGGTTGTCCGTCGATGTGCTTGTGCTTTGGCTAAAGGCTAGGCTGGCAGCTGGCAAGGCTGGGCTGGGCTGATCGAGATGGATGCGTAGTAGCGTAAGCGGCGATGATGGAGGATGGGTGTAGATGGGAAGAGTCGACGTAGTCGAGGAATAATAGCGGGTGTGGGTGGGTGTGGTTGAGAGTAGGTAGATGGATGGATGATGCTGTCGCTGCTTCGGAGTTGAGGGCGAGGAACTGGAGCCAAAGCCGAGAGCGATGCGAGTCTAATCTCGGGGGACGTGGGGGAGGAGAGGAGGGCAGGGGCGGGGATTAGCTATCACCTGCAGTGCTCCAGGACTCTGATGATGATGTCGATGATGGTCGACGGATGATGAGGTAGATGCGATGTAATGACAGGGACGGGAGGGGGAGGGGGTGAGGGGGATGCTCTGTGCAGCAAGGTTGGCCGTCTACTCTACTCTACACTCTGCACTCTCTGCATGCTCTCTTCTTGGCTCTCTTCGCTCTTCCCTCAATCTCGCTTGCTCACTCATTCTCACTCTCACTCGCTCATTGCACGCCAAAAAGTGATGTGATGTGATGCAGGACAGTGATCCGGGCCAGGCTTGGGCGATGAGTTGGTACTAAGCCAAAGAGGCTGCGCTGGGAGAGGTTGGCTGGGTGCAAAGTGACGACAGCGGCTGGCCACTGACTACGGGGCAAGGGGACAGGGGCACAGGAGCCGAGGAAGAGAGACAAGAGCGCGCCCGTCTGATCCTCTGCTTGTCTTCCCTCGCCTGTCTTCCCTGTCTCGCTCAATGTGCCTTCCTCGCTCACTTCCCCTGCATTCTCCATTCCCCGTCTCCTCGGCTCATCCGCCTCTCTCCTGTCGATGACTCATTACTACACCTCCAGGGACAACACCTCGTGCCTGTCTCGATCCAATGACGTCTCTCGCCCGAACCCGCATCTGTTGCCTCTATTCGTCATCAAACGGGCTGCAGCTATCCTCGGGTCGGATGCCTATGCTCAATGCATCATTCCAGTCCGCCTAGCCCCTTAATCCGGCCGGATTTGTATTGACCATGCTCAGTGAGCGGGAGGGACATATGGATGGCAAATCAGGTTACAGGCGATGCAGGCGATAGATAAGCCATCAAACGCATGTGCGCACATCCACTTGCTGACAGGGAAAGTGAAGGCCAAGGGTTATTGACGCGCGTTGATACATCTGTCTGTGCATCAACGTCAATCGCGCACGCCTGGTTCCTCCCGTCGGACTGAACGTCAGACGGGACGAGCTCGGAGACTAGGATTTGGCTGACCTCATACAACGCTGCACCCTCGCACACCCTCGGTCTAAATCATCCAAATTCAGAAGGATCCGAACATTGTACCTCCGGACTGCGCACTGAAAGTGTCCAGGGGTAAGTCTTCGGCTTAGTCACTCTTCACTCGGAAGGTCACCGAGACCGAGAATGCAGCCAAGAATAGCGAACAGAAGGTCACTCTTGAGTTGACCGGAAGCGGGGCCCAGCATACTGTACTCGACGTGATGAGACGGCATGTCTGTATGCTGCCAAGTGCTGCTTCGAGAGCCTTGTACACCGGCAAGAGCCAGTTGTGTTGTGCCTGGCAATCTCTGGACGGGAAGGAGTTGGCATACCTGCATTCCCAGCGTGCTTGTGGCATTCCACTCTGTTCATTTTGCACTTCTAGTTAGACTATGGCTTGGCGAGGCTCCAGACTATCAGTCGCAGCGCACAGCTGCTGAAGCCGCCGCAGCCAGACCCGGAGCAAAAGCCACAGCCGTATCCGTATCCGCGTCGGGGCATTCCAACATGCAGCCGCGGCAATGGTCATATTGAGGCACTGTTCGCGGCTTCGCGAGTCGTGAGACTCGAGAGCCCCGAGTCCGAAAGCAAAGCAGTCCGAGATCAGTGAAGGTGGATGGGAAATGAGGAGCGGAATGCGGGATCCGCTGCGGGGGTCCAGACGGTCCAGACTCGACAACCTCTCGCTGTCAATCATTACAGATAGTTTGTGAACGGGTTAATAGTCGTACTGCGCATATCGCGGCACGGTAGGTCACAGCGGCACGGTAGTCCATAGCGGCACGGCTATAAGAATAGGAACGGACATTCCATCCGCTCAAATCTGTCACATCAGTAGATGGGAATCGGTCGGATTTGATGAAACGCACTCCCATGGCGGCCTAAGGTAGTCGTTGGTACGCCGACGCCGCTCCGCTGTTCCAAGTACGCACATCCTTTGCTAGGCTCGTTCCGAGCTGTATACCAGGGTGTAGGATGGACAGACGACTCCTCCGCCCAGCTGTTCAGCCGCGATAGTCCATCGGACGTAGCCAACTCCGATGGATCAGGCTAACCGCTCATCTATGGAATCAAAGACCAGGGGACAGAGGTCAGCGGTCAGCTCGCTAGGCTCGCCCCGGATACCCGTCACCCTGCCACCACCCTTTCCACCACTAACAACTTTGCAGCCCCCTCAACCTCCTCATACGCAGCCAGCGCAGGGCGTGATCTGTGGTGAGACAAATGATGTATGCATAACCCCGCCCCGTCACTTTCTTCTTTACGCCTGTACTTGTGCCGGCCGGCCGGCCCGCTCCGCCCCCGGAGATGCAAGACATGCTCATGACATAAGATTGAGCCCCGCCTCCACTGATATCTCCAACCTGGCGGTGCCTGCTGCTCCTCGCAGCCGAACTCGAAGAATGACGGCTTCGCAGCGGGCCGAGCCCATGATTAATCACAGCCAGCTACGGAACCATGATTGATCGCAGCACCTCCCGGAATGCTTTCTTGGCATGGAGCCGCTCGGAACCAGGAGCGACGGCTCGGGAACGAGGAGCCAGAAGGCAAAGGAGTTCGGGGAGTCAGACCGCTAACGAAGAGCGTGCCTTTGACGATATCTGGAGCAGCAAGAGTTGAGGGCAGGACGCGTCGGATGTTGCTGACACACTGATCCGATAGATATTCTCACGCCAATGCGACGCCAAGACATTGCGCTCCAATGTTCGTTTCCTTCTGCATCCCTTCGTCTCCGGATCCTGGAGTTAGTGTAGGAGTAGCAGAGGGACAGCGCCACACTCACACGATCCAGTGGCTAGCTGGCTCAGGAATCACCTGGATCATCTGAAGCTCAGGCCTCACCTGGATATCAGGACAGCAGAAAACGTATCGAAATGATCAGGATGCGGAACTCCATCCTGCGGGAATGTGCATGGATATCCATCGCTGCCAAGTTCCGAACTGAGTGGCCTGCTGCCTGAGATCATAATGTTGCAGGCTGATATCATTTGTTGCAGACTCATCTCATGTGTTGCGCATTGATATCATAACGTTGCAGACTGAGATCATAATGTTGCAGGCTTGATATCATGTCGCAGAATTCCTAGATCCAACCTGACACCGCAGTCGTTGGCTGATGTCAGATCTTTGTTTCATCGAGACCGGTATGCATTGCTACATTACTGATCCCTGGTGGCACACTTCTGACTGATCCACTTTGCGTGCACTACTGCACTGCACTCGTTTGTCTAACACCTCGTTATGATTTCAGATGTCATGATCTCACATGTCTGAACCAAAAGCCACACAGAAGTCACCCTCGGCAGTCTCACATTAATCTCACAATCAGAGCAGTCACCCCATCCATCTTCGACAGGTCTCACTCCTCTCTCCTCACTCCTCACCGTCACCCCTCACTCCTCACTCCCACTCCAACAACCAGCCCTTTCATCCTTTCGTCCCTCAATCCCAATCCAATCCACCGCACACGCTATCCGCCACTCACTAGTTCTAGCACTAGCGCCAACGCGTCTCGGCGCGTTGGAGTCGAAGCCTATCTTCTCCAATAACACTGCCACTGCTCTACGTGACGTCATTCCGCACTCTCCCACTCTACTGCTGCCTCACTCATGCTCCGCTCACCATATTCCCTCACTCACGCGCTCATGCTCCGCTCACTCCTCGATCGCATCACCAGTCCGTGCACCTCACCACCTCAGCTCCGCGCTTCCGGACGGACAAAGCTGAACCTGGCCCTACCACTCTAGCACGTGTACACGCACAGATGCATGTCTTGGTCTAATAATACACTGCATAAACGCATAGAGTTCGAGCGTTCCATGTCTATCACTGCTGGCTTGTCGGCTTGCCTGGACGATGAATTATGGCGGGTGGTCTATAGCTCCGATCCCGCGACGCACTGCCTCTCACTCGCACACGGCAACTCACTTGCACACGGCAGCTCACTCGCTGCCTCGCCTCGCTCGCTGCGCTCGCTCGGCTCACACTATCGCGGAGCATATGGCCCCGGCGACCTCTCCACCGACGTCGAGGTCAGATACGGCCTCCAGTCGCCTTGTCTGTACTCTCCCGACCTGAGCGCGGATGTATGACCCGCGTGAGCGGCGTGGGCCCCATGTCCCGCTGCGTGCGCCGTCGCATGACTTGCATGACTCGCCGCGTGGCCAGAGTGCGTTGCGTGCGCCGCGTGTGCAGAGTGCGTTGCATGTGCCGAGTGCGTCGAGTGCGCCGCATGTCCCGAGTGAGCATGTGGTCCCGGACTCAGGTGCGAGGGCGGCGCGTGATGTCGCTCTGGGAACACACCCAGCGACGGCAGCGTCGGCGCCTCCCAGGCTCGGTGGGCGTGCAGCGGCGGAGGGCCCGCGTGCCTTGGCGGAGAGCGGCGAGCGTAGTACGCTGCGTGGTGGGCTTCGCGGGGATCGCGCAGCTCGCGAGGATCCCTCACGTCGCGTGGGTCCCTCACCTCACGCACGTCGCGGACTTCACGGACATCCCGCACCTCACGAGCATCACGGACGACTTCCCGAGGGTCGCGAGGGTCACGCACTTCACGGGGATCGCGGGGGTCAGCAGCAGCGCGGGGGTCTCTCGGGTCGTGTGCCGCATGGTACGCCGCCGCGGCGTACGAGTATCCCGGCGCATGTGCGTATCGCTCGTCTGCGTAGCGTTCGTCCGGGTGCGTCGACGAAGGCCGGTGGATGTTGCGGTACTCCTCCATCTCGCGCGCGTGCTGGTCGCCGTAGGACGGCCGCCTCGTCAGCTCGGGGTACGACGAGTGGCGGTCGTACGCCAGCTCGTTGCGATGGTGGTACAGCTGAGCCGAGCCTGGACGCGGCGAAGGGCGATGGGGCACACCGCTACCGTCAAAGTCGCGCTCATCGACCGTGCCGTCCGAGATGACCGAGGCGTTGTCGAACGGCTTGGTCTCTTTCGGCGGGTCGTCGTTCAGCAGCGCCGAGATGCGCATGCCGCCTGATCGAGACGGCGGGTTCGCCTGCGCTGCTGGAGCTGGAGGCGGGATGTGGCTCTGCCTTGGACTCGGAGGGAAGACGGCCATGCGCGGTTCGTGCGAGTGCGATGGGCGGCGCTCGACCGCTGTCAGAGGCGGAGGGACGTACGCCTGCTGCGCTGGCGGCGGCGGAGCTTGCTTGTGCCCTGGAAGCGGAGGGAAGTCGGCTGGTGTGGGGTTGAACGGCTTCGTCTCGGGAGGGATGCCATTGACCTTGACTTGCTGCACGCCCACATCTGTAGACGCCGGGGCGACAATGCCATCCGCGCGGAGCTGGTTCAGCGTAATGTTGTAGTGGTTGCGGACTTGAATGACAGTCTTCGTGTTGCCCAGCTTGTCGGCGATGGCGCGGAAGTCCGTGCCGTGCTCACGGACGAGCTCCACAAACTTCTGCTTTTCGGCGACTGACCAGTACGAGTTTGTCGTGGAACGGCGCGGCTTGCTCTCAGGTGCCGGCGGGGGAGCGGCGTTGGGGTCCGGAGGTGGGGCGTTCGGGTCCGCGGGCTGCTCGACAATCTTGCGGCGCTTTGTCCTCTTAACAGGCGGCAAGAGAGGGCCAGTATCGATGGGCAGACCAGACTCGGGATCCACGAGCTGAGGTTGGCCAGTGGCGTCGGTGGTGACAATGCCAGGCTGGCCATTCGCAGGAGGGCCCGCCGCCGGGTCCGCGGACAGTGCCACGGGATGCACCAGTGCCGGATCGGTCGGCCGCAGCCCAGTCTCCTCCTTCGCCAACTGCTCCTTCGACGAGATCGAGCTCGGGCGCTGACGCTTTCTCGATTGCTTGACGGTCACACGCGCCTTGGCCTTTGTAGCCGTAGGCGTGGGCGCTTCGCTTGCGCCGCGAGACGACGGAATGGCGCTGGCGTCCTCCGACTCGGTAGGCACATCCGTCGCCTTCTCCTTCTCGGCCTTCTCGGCATTCTTCTCAGCCTTGTCAGCCTTCTCCTTCTTCCGGCTGCGAGGGGCCGGAGCCGGCGGTGCCTCCGTGACCGGAGTGGCAGGCGTTTCGGTTTCCTGTCGAGTACCCCGAGACTTGCGGCTGCCACTCGGCTGAGGCGTCGAGTTGCTAGAGCTGGTCTGGCGATCGCGCCTGCCCTTGTTGCTCGTGTTGACCTTCTGCCGCTCGATGTCCGCGAGAAGCGCAGAGCTCTTCTTCTTGGCCACCGCACGGCGAGTCTTGACGCCGCGCCGTGACGCAAGCAACGTCTTGTAGTCGTTGTCGTACTTGGTGCGGTAGTAGTACAGGACGCAGTCCGAGGCAGTCTTATCCGGAAGGCCCTCGGCAATCTTGCCGAACTGCTTGGGATACTGCAGGTAGCGCCTCTGGAACTTGGCCCGCTCCTCATCCGTCCAGACCTTCTCGCCTCCACCCATGAAGTCGTAGAAGGCGATTGGATCGTCGACGCGGTCATTCTCGTCGTCATAGATAAAGTCGCGCTCCTTGGTCAAAATCATGTCGGGGATCACAGCGGCGGTCTTGGCGGCACGGTGCGTGGGGTCTTTCGCGGCGCTGTCGGCCAAGCCAGCCAGAATGGCCTGATACTCGGCTTCGGTCGCCACTGCATCACCTGCACCTCGTCGACGATTGCTGCGCGAGGAGTACGACGGCTCCTCTCCGATGGGCGTCGCAGGCGGCAGAGTAGGCGCCGGCAGGATGCTGCCCGGTATGGCGTACAAGTCCTGTGGCGGCGGCCCGCGCTTCTCCATGAGTTTGTCGAGGAACTCCCTGTGTCGGCGCCATTCGGCGTCCAGCTCAAGATATTCCTCCCGGAGACGCGCAACCTTCTCGTCCAAGTCTCGCTGCTCTTCTTTGACGAGTTCCGTGACTTCCTGGACCACACGATGGGGAACGCACTTTCTGAGCGGCTTGACGATATCATCGATGTACTTGTCGGCATCAAAGTCCGGATCGTTGCTGATACGAGTGCTTTCCGTCGGGGCCGCTCGTTGATTCCAGTCCAGCACTCGGTCGACGATCGGCTCAGGATCGGCCCGCTTGCGCACGGCTTCCAGAACGGCTCGAGTAATCCTAGCTTCGCGCAGGTCCTCGGCCGTCAGCTCGGACGTGGTCTCCTCAGGCGCATCACGGGCGCTGTCGGGCTCCGCCTCCGCATCGGTTCCGCCGGGAGCCGAGTCCGATGCTCGAGCATCAGGCTTCTCTTTCGAGATCGACCTCCTCGAGGGTCGTCGCCGGCTGGTGGGAGGCACTGCGGGAACAGGCGGAACGGGCGGGGCTTCCTCTGTAGCCGGCTTTAGTGCGTTCGGTGTCCGCTTGGGGGAGATGAAAGTGACCGTCTTCTCGGTGTGCACCTCGGGCTCAGCCATCTCGATGTCCATGGTGGGCTCCGCTCGAGAGGCCCGCGACGAGCGCGTGCGCTGCTCGAAGATGATTGGTACCAGCTCCTTCGGGGCACGCCGAGGCTCAGGTGGTGGGATGGGCTCAGCCATAACGATGTCAGCCACCCCAGGCGGTAACGGCTCCTCCTCGGTTTCGTCTCCGTCGTCCTCGGCAGCTGCTGCCGGGGCAGACGCAGGCGCAGGAGGTGGACTGGCCGCGCGCATCGAAACGTCACCGTCCGCATCTGTCGCTGGTTCAGTTTGTTCGGCAGGGCGAGCGAGATCCGCCTTGCGCTGCGGCTCTTCCTGCGCAATGGGCTTGGGTTCCACTGCTGCACCTCGGGCAGTCGCCTCTTCGGGTGCGCTGACGCGGTCGTCCTGTGCGACGAGCTTGTCGGAGGGCGGAGGTGTCGGCTGAGGTGGTTCGACGTTGACGGACGCCGGCTCTTGTTGAGGCGGAGGAGTAGGAGACTTCTCCTTGACTTGCTGCGGAGAGGAAGATGGGTCGGCAGGTGCTGGGGCGCGTGCAGCCGCCTTCGTCTCATCAGAGGCGATAGAGGCAGGCGCTTCGATGGCGGCGGAAGCCGAGCCGTCCACATGCTGCGTTTCAAGATCATCGCGGCCTGCCTTTTCTGTGTTGACAGGATCCGTTTTACCCTTAGACAGTTGATCGCCGGAGTGATCGACGAGCTGATCATCGGGCTGTTCCTTGTCTTCCGTCGCTTTCTGGTTTGGTGCTGGAGGAGGGCTTGCATCCTTGAGCGGGGACGTTGCTTCGGCAGCCTTCTCTTCGCCTTGGGAGGGCACAGGAGACTGTTCCTTGGGCGGCAGCGATGCTTCTGCCGCTGGACCTGTGGTCTCGGTGGGCACAGGAGACTGCTCCTTCGGTGGCGGTGTGGCGGAAGACGGCTCCTTAGAAGCAGATGGCGTCTCTGCCTCTAGCCGGGGCGGGGACGGAACAGGGGAGGGCTCCTTCACCGCTGCGGCCGGGTCATCGGACTTCTCAGCAGTCGGAGGCGCATGCGTAAGCGAGGGAGCAGTGGTCGGTGGCCGGGACGATGACTGCGTCGGCTTGTCTGGAGGAGCCGTTTCGATACTCGCAACCTCACGGGGCGCCTGATTCTCGGGCTGGGGAGGGTCGACTTCGGTGTCCGAAGCTGAGGCAGGTGCTGCGTTATCATCACCATTGGGAATATCGACGTCCATTTTGCTGGTCTCTCCAGAGTCTGTCGCCTTTTCCTCCTCCAAAGCTGCATCTTCGACCTTGGCGGGGACGGCCCCAGCCTCCTTGATGTCGGACTGAGCACCTTCGGTCGTTGCAGGGGCATCGACGTCCATGCCCGAGGACACAACCGGAGATTCGGGTGCATCCTGCTCCTTGTCGGCGCCGGCATCAGCCACATCTGCGGACTCGGCAACAACGGCCGCCGGTTTCTCTGGCGAATCGGCCGGGCTTGCAGCAGTCGTTCTCTCTTTTGGATCTTCCTTCGTCGTGGGTGCCGGGGAGTCCGAACGTGAGGCAGTTGAGTCATCTCCAGTCGTGGCAGCAGCCGCGGCACTTCCAGGCGGGATGTCGTCAGAGCCAGATCCGGGTACCGTAGGCTGTGATTCAGTCGCCACTCGCACTGTCGGTTTCGATTGAGGGCTCGAGACCTTCTCTGCGGGGCGGGATTCACTGTCCGCAGCCTCGGCTGCATCCACGGCTGACCTCTCCGCCTTGTCAGCCTCTTCATGCGTTGGAGGTGTCGGTTCTCGCTTAGCGGAGGCTTCTGCTGGAAAAGGATCCTGCGCAGAGCTTAGTTGCTGTTCTGGTGGCGTGGCATCCTTCGGTACTTCCACAGAAGGCTTGTCGTCGGCAGAGGGCTTGTCGTCACGCTTGCTGTCCTCGTTCTCGTTCGAAGCAAGCTTCGGGGAGCCAATGGCCGGACTGTCTTTTGCGGGTGGCGGCGAAGGCGGCTTGGCGACAGGAGGCGGAGAGATATGCCTCTCGTTGGACTCAGCAGCTCTGTCGACGGCTGTTGCGGATGCCGGGGGGGTGGGCGTTCGCACACGCTCTTGCTTGGCCGATGTGGCTTCCACAACGGGCGACCTAGACGCAGCCTTTGCTTTGGCAGAATCCGAGTGAGCCGGAGACTTGGCGACAGACGTGGCAGGCGATCGGCCTGTAGACGCAGGCGACCTGGCGTCTTGCGACTCTGCTGTTCTTCGCACGGCATCGATAGGATGGCGAGAGTCGAAGCCATTCGGTATCGGTGTTCGAGGTGTGCGATGACCATCACGCTTGATATCGTTGTCAGCAGGTCGCCCCGTGTCCAGCTGCAGCTCGTTCGCCGAGGGTTTGCGGTCGACAGGAGAGGATGTTCTGGTACCACGGCGTGATCCCCATCCGTCGTCAAGTGGCCGACGGAAGGGGGAAGGACTGCGCGGTCGTGAACCGGGTTTCCGACCCCAGTCTCGCCGCGGAGGCCTGTCGCGATCGCGCTCTCGCTCCCTCTCACGATCGCGTCCTGGTGACCATCTGCGATCCCGGTCTCGCTCCCAGTCGCGGTCACGATCGCGATCGCGATCCGAGGCATATCGCAGCGGCCGGACAGGCGAGACGACCTCACCCTCCTCCAAGTCGGTGGCGTTGTCCTGCGCCTTAGGCAAGGATGCGTGCGACTCGGATGGGGAGACCGTGCCAGCGATAGATCTGGCTCGAGGCGAGGTGCGAGATGCAAGTGTGGATGGTCCCGGGCCGGCTACGGGAGGTCGATCGTCGCGGCGCCGAGGTCGAGGAGAAGGTGGACGTCTGCCACGATCGCTGAGGTGAGGTGGCGAGCGAGGCGAGCGCATGTGGTCGCGGTCCCTGTCGTCTCTGTACCTGTCTTCTCGAAAGCGTCGTTCGTCGCGTTCTCTGTCCCAGTCGCGGTCGCGCTCAAATCGGTCTCGCTCCCTTGGAGGGTAAGCATGGGCGCCCGACGCACGATGACTCCATCGCCCACCATCCCGGTCACGGTCGTAGCCACGGTCGCGATCACGTTCTCGGTCTCGTTCGCGGTCTCGTTCTCGATCTCTCTCCCACATTTCTCGGTCATAGTCTCGTCGAGGTGGCGGCGATGGGGAGCGTGGTCTCCCAGCCCCGTTAGGACCGGAAGAGCGGAACGAGTTGCCTGGGCGTGATCGGGACCATGGTCGAGACTGGATGCGATGATATGACGAAAGCCGAGAGGAGTCGTGATAAGAGGGGTCGATGTCAGTAAAACGCTCGAACGGAAACCCTCGAGAGGGCTGCACGAGGCCCAAACGCACCTCGGATGGGGGCCAAAAGGCTCTGTCACGGTCTCGATCGCGGTCGCGATCTCTGTCTCTGTCTCTGTCTCGATCGCGGTCTCTGTCACGTTCGCGAGCTGGGACGGCGTCAATTTCGCGTTCTTTGCGCTCGCGCGAGCTGATCCACGCACCGCCGCCGGCCTCGAGAGCGCCTGCAGGCTTCAATGGCAGGTGGGACGGGGGCTGCCGCCCATGAGGCGTCATGAGTGGTCAGAGGATTGGGCGGGGATGAGGGCCTGGTGGTGGATGGATCGGATGATGGAGAGAGCCGCCGCCGGAGGGGGGAGGGAGGAAGGTGGCGCGAAGCGGAGGTGAGTCGAGAGGTGGAATGGTGAATGTGTTTACAGCATGTGTCGAGGAACAGGTGTCGGCGAAGAGGGAAGACGAAAAGCGGACAAGTGTCAGGCGAGGGCAGGAGAGAGAGTGGTTGCGAGCAGTGACAGAAGCGTTCGAGGTCGCCGGATGCAGTGGTTGATGTCGGGAGAGTGGATGTGGATGAGTGGATATGAGCAGGAGATGAGATGAGGAAGGCGCAAGTGAGTTGGACAAGGGTGAGGGTGAGGATGGCAAAGGGGTGGCCATACCTGGAGCCTGAATGGCGTGAATGGTTGGTTGGCTGGCTGGATGGTTTGGCTGGTCTGGCTGGTCTGGTTTGGCTGGGTGGATGGATGGGTGGCCTGGGTGGCCTGGGTGGGTGAGCCGGCTAGGTGGTGGTTTGAGGGTGAGGGGTGTGAGGTGTCGCCGCCTTCTTCCCTCGCTCGCCTGCTCGAATGACTGAGCCGGACTGAACTGTCTACAGGCTACCGTGTCGTGCTACTTTGTGTGCATAGCTACAGTTACGGCTTCGGCTACGGCTACGGGGGTATCAGTTGTGCGCTAGGACGGGGTGCCGGGCCAGTGTTAAGAAAGGACGTGGTGAACTTGTCGAAGGAGTGTGTGCATAGTAGGGTGTGCGTATATTGGCGCTGTGCGCGGACAGCAGTGGCTACAATACAGCACGATGCGCATGCGCTGGCCAAGGTGTACGTGCGTGCGCGAATGCGTGTGTCGTTGTTCGCTGGGCGGCGACAGCTTGGCCAGCTAGCTTTGTCCGGGTGAGTGAGTCGAACAGAGCAAGCCAGCCAACACGGCGTGCATGGCAACAGAGCCTGGCTGCATGGCTGGCTGCTGGTTGTTCATGGCTGTCGCATGGCGTTGTACCTGAATCCTAAGTGACGGGTCAAATTGGCAGGTCGAAACTGGCAACCCCTGGCTCCCACCGTCTGGCTAATCCTAATCCGGCCACGCTGGGCGTTCGAGCGGGCCAAACATGGGCACTGCGCCTGAGCATCGAGTGCTAGGAGTGCTCGAGTGTGAGCCCCACTCACCCGAACACCCGCCCGACTGCACACCCGACCACCCACCCAGGCGATTGGCCACCCAACGGGACCAGATTCCGATCGAAAACCCAGCTGAGCCTCTGCCTTCTTTCATCCCTCCCTCAGCCCTCAGCCCTCAGCCCTCAGCCCTCACCCAGCAGCGTTCTACGCGTTCTGTATGTCTGTAGACTCAGGAAAGTTTGGCCACCCAACCATTCGAATATTGCGACGGCGGCTCGGCGGCGCGGCGCACTGATTCTGTGGCTGTGGCTGTGGCTCAGGTGGGCCCGTGTCACGTGGCACCCAGCCAGCCAGCCAGCCAGCCAGCCAGCCAGCCAGGCCCATGTTTGGCTTGGTTCACGACCCCTTTCATGCATCCGCTTAGTGACATACCCCGCGTTGACGCATTGGCGCCTTCCTCCCTTCCTTGCCTTCCTTCGTTGACCATTGACCCACGATGACCTGCTCCATCCCGTTCTACGCCTATTAACGTTGCCCATTCCGCTTAGCCTTGACATCCCATCTCTAGCGCCTCCCTCTTCAACGTTACTTTGACCTGTCACTGCAGCATCCATCAAACAAGGCGCAGCATCGTCTAACCATCCGCGAGTCCCGTCTGGACCGGGCACCGCATCCCCTTCGCGGCTGCCCCGTCTACCGCCTTGCGCCCGTATCCGCCTTCCTCCTCAAACGTCAACGCCTCGGCTGCCCTGCTCACGCCTTCATCTTCCTCCTGTACGGCCTTGCTCTGTTGTTCATTCAAGCCTTCACTGATGACATTGTTCTGACTGCTTCTGCTACTCTCGGTAAGGTTGTTCTCGTTGTTCTCCTGCCCCTTTCGGTACAAGTTGCTGTTTGCAGCCGGATCGCGGCTGCATCTGGAAGGAAGGAAGGCGGCTCCCGGTCACCTACCTTCCCCCTGAGCGCAAGCTTCACGTGCCTGATTGAGTTGACTGTCGCCCCCCATGCGTGTCGCTCGACCGCATTCGGATTACTGGACTGTTGTTGTCTTGCGCAGGACAGGCAAGCGCCTTCCCCGCCACGACGACAGTCGCTCGTGCTCACTACGTGACGATTCGCATGAAGCATCGTTGTGCGCTTACCTGCCTCCGGATATCCAGTGGCATAGGGGTCTTTGACTAGTTGCTGGCGATATTGAGCATTACCTCGGCGCGGAGTGGCTCACGACGTGGCTAACGCTGTCTGCACTGATGCGCAGGACCCACGAGATCTACTTTCGAGGCGTTTGACACCCTCGCGACACTCTGAACTTATATTATATGTCTTCGTTGCCCTCGATCGGTGCAATCTCGCCCACCTGACTGAGGCAGAATGTGGTCTACATGCTCCTCAGACTCAAGGCTGATCAACATCCAACTGCGCTTATCTCCCTCCAGTTTGCCTCTTGTGCTGGGAGCTTGCAATTGCCGCTTGAGTTGCCCTTGATCTACATCTCGGGGTCCCCAGCTGCCCCGCCTGTAACGGCGTCACGGAGGTCTCCGCCATCATCGGTTCGGCTCATCAGCAAATGACACTCTTAGGGCGCGCGCGATGAATTCCAACGGAATCCGTCGTAGCCATGCGGAAGGCTGATCAAGGTGACGGTCGTGGATCGACGAGGCCATTGGCCGGGACAGAGTACGGGACAGAGTGTAACCTCGGGCGGGCGTAACGACTCATACCAACGAGAAACTAATTAATTATCGAAGCTACACACCTCATGCTGTTTGAGCCTCGCGCTAGCCTTGCCCCATACCCCGCATGTGTGTATGAGGTGAAGAGCCACGCAATGTATGCGGTCGACTAGAACCTGATGCCGCAAGCTCTCCCTCGGCCTGAGCTGCGTCCGACAACGGCAAAATCAACAGCAACAGCAGCTGAAAGATACTTCATGTCGCAAGTGCTTTCTGCCTTCTCATGTAGATTGGACTCCGCGCACAGCTTCGCGGGCGGTCAATAGCTCAGTATAGGCCGAACGATCGAGCGCCCAACGCCCGATCCACTCAGTCATCACATTTTACCCGTTATCGTCGCATTAAACGTCTTCCCCGGCGGTAACTGCGGCCAGGAATGCCACGGGGAACGCTTCATGTTTCAGACGACTTCACTCAGGTCCGCCGTTTTATCATGCACTGGGAAGTCAAACCAGTGCATGCCGTGTTTCGAACTTGACGTGTGAGTTATAACACCTCGGTAGAATCCGGTATACTGCGTGCGCCTCTACCCTCGCTGTGTCGCTGTACGAGGTCAGAAGGACCCCTCCGCGGGCCAAAGACTCTTCCTCGGCATCGCTGTGGCCGCAGGACGTCTTCGCTCCCAGACTTTGCAGATGTCTGCGTCTCAAACGGCCCGCAGGCCAGCGCTTAGCTTGCGGGCGCGGCTCCGCTATTCGGACCAGCAGCGGGGCGATCAATCGCACCATACTCTCGTGCCCGAGCGATCCTGCTCCGGCCACTCACTGCCGGCCTCCAGCCTCTGCCCACCTGACATTTACCCCTTGTCTGAGTTGCCTTTGTGCGCGATGTCGGCGAACAGCGCAATAACAGTCGACGGGTGATCACTCCGAGATCGACAATCCCTTCACCCAAGCTATACCAATGCGAGCAGGTACGCAGTCTGTCGATCTCACTCGGCACATACCTGATCGCCAGCTGCCCGATAGCCCACCAGGTTGTGCGGCACATCGTACGCTCTGGCACATAAATATGCCGGATACCGATGGCACTGGCTGCTCTTATCGCTCGTCCCGAATTGCAGACTCATCATCGTCACTTCCTTACTGATACGATTCCCCCCGACCTGACAGCTTAATCATGAGACTAGCTCACATCCCCGCTGGACCTGAGGCCATCCCGGCTGTCAAGAAGAAGCAGTGAGCTGCGCGACGTAGTCGCAAGAACTGACGGCTAGTCTTTACGAAGCGCTGCACCATATCCACTCGTTGCTCCTCAACCCACGGCACGACCAGCTCGTGCACCAGCACCTCGACCAGATCCACGCCTCCGGCCGGCGCTCCAAGGTCCTCGACGTTGGGACAGGCACGGGCTCTTGGGCAATCGCGGTAGCCCGCCGACAGCCTTACGCCGATGTAGTCGGCATCGACATCGCATGGGACCACTTTGAGAACACGCGGCTCCCGCACGGCAATGCCGACTTCCACACTCTCGGTGCGTCCTTCGTTAGCTTTCCATAAGGTCTGTCTAGCTGACAGCAGATGTTACGCTGCCATTGCCGTGGGGCGACGAGACTTTCGGTGAGGCACTGCCGCGAAGGCAGTCGTTCAGACGTCCACGAATTCCAAGCTGACCGCAGACGTGATCCATGTCAAGAGCATGCTGATGGAGGTGCCGAGCTACGCCGAAATGATTGGCAACCTGACACGGCTTCTGCAACCGAACGGCTTACTTGTGCTTGTCGAGGCTGAGCTGAGCTTTGTGAGTGTGTCGCGGGAGCTGCATGAACTGCTGACCCCAGGTCTCTGTGAATGGGACGCCGGCGCCTGGCGTGGCTAAGTGGTCCGCTGCTGTCCGACGAGCCATCTCCGAGACGGCTGCGAGCTCAGACTCGGAGTCATCGTCACCGCCGCCTGAGGCATCGAAGCTAGACGAGGTCGTCGCTGCTACGAGACAGTAGTGAGTCTTCCAGCAGACATTCTTTCCCCTCCTTTTCCAATCGTCACTCCTTCGTTCACGCCCGCTGACACCAGCGCCCCGCACTTCTACTTCCAGGAAGTCGGCTGCCCCGTCGGACCCTACATGAGTGGTGGTGGGTCAGCGCCGGCGCCACGGCAGCGCTGACGCAAGGGTATGCACGCAGTAGCGCACGGGGCTGATCCAAGCGAGCGTCAAGTTGCACAAAGCCGGCGCGGTGCTGGGCTCGATCATTGGCGCGCAGATGGGCGATGTGCTCGAGGCGCGGCGGTTCGACGGGGGCAGTAGGCGGGAGGAGCTGCGCCGACTGCGCGAGGGGTGTGTGCGTGAGGTAAGCTAATGATCACACATCACCGGCTGACAGCAGCTGCGGAGCGGGGAGGGGCGATACGTCCAGCGCTTGTTTGCGGTGTATGCGCGGAAAGCGGGCGTCTCGCGCGCCGACGCGGGTGCGAGTACATCTTAGCTCATGGCTGGAGGAGTCTTGAGGTGCAACCTGTCAAAGGTCTTGGGTAGCCATCATTTGCTCGACTACATATCGAGTATTTCATGTGGCACAAACTGCATGCTATAATTGTTTGATTGATCACCTTGCTGTTTGCTACATGCTGTCTTCCATCTCTCCTCTCTTGTGTGTTAACTGCCAAGCGCAGCCGGTGGCTATCGACGCTATCGACGAGGCACCAGTCCCTCCCTCTGCGCCTCCTGGCTCCAATAAACCACAGCCTGATAAGGCCGTCTCGCCCGACTAGACGGCACATCAACAACAAGCGAGAGCATCCTGTACTGCCCAGCTTCATCCTTGACATAATCCGCATGGCACTCTCCAATAGTAAAAGTGCCAGCGGGAGGCAACTGCGGCACGTTCCTATCCCTTCCCCTCGGCCTCAGTCCCAACCCGCTCGCGAGGGACGCAAGCCACCCCTCCTGTTTCTGAACCTCTCCCTCCAACTTTTTCTTCGTCGCCTCATCCTCCCCTGGTTCCGGGGTATCAGGATCGACAGCTAGACCAAGCACGCCGCCCTTCTCCCTCGCCCAGGCATAAAAGTTCTCCCAATGTTCCTTGACCCAGTGCCCAACGGCAGAAGGCTCGGGGTCATCTTTCGACCGCCCGTGGACCCAGAACGTGATCAGGAGGTGATCGCGCCCGTTGTAGGGAGATCGCACTACGCGGTGTACCACCGGAGTGCTGCCTCGGACGGGGGAGGCGGCATTAGGAGAGTGTGTGAACTTTAGAGGTGGGAGGAGGAATTGGGATAACGCGTCCGTGTCTCGGATTAGGTCTATGCACTCGCTGTACAGGACCGCCGGGGAGTTCTTTGCGAAGAGCTCCGTCGTGAGGGCTAGGGTTAGGATTACGAAGAGACCGCCGCCGAAGAGGACGACTAGGAGGTTGCCGCTTTGACGGACGGTGCGGACCACTGAGGTGTTAGCTTGGAATCATCATGCATTGAGCTGCCGTTCATGCCTTCTGCCTTCAGACTCGTTCTTCTTGGACTCTTCTTCCTTTGGGCTCGTCCTCCTTCAGACTCTGCCTGCTTGAGTTTTTCCGATTGTCGTCTCGCTGCACTCCGTGCTCGGCTCACTCCCAGGCCTGTAGCCCATCCACCCTGGACGGTGCTCTTGGAGAGCCTGCAGCTGCCGCGCACTGTCCGGCAACACTGCATGCAGTGTCCTGAGCCAAGCCCAGTGACCCCAGACCTCGTAGTCAGAAGCCTCAGAGCTCGCACTCAGGCAAGAGTCCTGAGTCAAGCTCCAGAGGCCACACCGAGCCCGGGAGCACAGAACCGGACTACTGGTCCCAGGGCCATCCTGCAGACGCCATCCAGTAGACAGCGAACATAAACCGTAGATGGATAGATCCCAAACCACAGAGCCCAGGTCCACCAGATGGACCACACCGCAGTACAGAGCCCAAGTCCACCAACACCCCTCAAATACTCTCTGAGAACAATACCGGCCGCACCAACGGCCAGCATGGCCTATCGGCCAGCCTTGGGATACTCACACTTCCCACCAAGTCCCAAATCGCCCCACCGAGTCCAAGTCTTATTCCTCCCACTCGGCCCAACGCCAAGCGGGAACGGTCCGACGTGTTCGTGCGTCGCGTCGAATGCGCGCCCGCGGGCTTTCGCTTCCCGCGTTAGACGGTCTAGGAGCTCTTCGTTGGTTTCTTTGCGTCCTCCTTCGGCGTAGCCTCGCACTTGGGTGAACCTCAGCGATGCCGTCGCTGGCGGAGCGGTCACGGGTGAAGTCTTGCCCAACGCGATGATCGAGGCGGAGACGTGCAGTCGTCGAGGCGCCAAGGACGCGGCGGTCGTGAACGGCGCAGTAGAGTGTAGATAGGCAACAGCTGGCGGGGCACGCCGCGCGACACGGGCACAGGCGAGTCCGAACATGCCGCTCGTTGATCTAGTGAGCCGACGAGTCGGGGAGTCGTGAGAGTGTAGTAGAGTGGTAGAGAGTACAGAGTGTAAGTGAGAGTCGATGTGAAGATCAAGGCGACGAATGCTAGAACGCCGCAACCTGCAGACGTCATGTTCGCGTGAGGTTTGTTCCTCATTGTACATGAAGCCGGCCCGGCGTACGACGTGAATTTTGGCCCCGTTTTGCCACCCTTGCTGGCGTCACTGCAACTTCACCCCATTAGCAACCCATAGCTGTGACTCTCACTGAATCTGGTTCCGCTAATGCATTTGAGTTGATGCTCCTCGTAGCTAGCGGAGATGACAATAACAGGTCGGTCAGTCCACAAAAACATCTCCCGATCACTGTCACCTGCACACTAGATATGCCGGAACGAACACCAGAGCCGCAATACGTCACGCTCGACACGAGTGTGGGATCCCTCACGCTCGAGCTATATACGATCCATGCGCCAAAGGTAAGCTACGAGGAGTTCGGTAGCTGACAACAGACATGTCAGAACTTTGCCAAACTTGCCGAGCGAGGGTACTATAACGGTGTGATTGTGAGTTGCAGCTCCCCTACTGTGGTTCTTAGCTGACGACAGTTCCACCGTATCATTCCGGTACGTTATCCCCTTCAAATTGTGTGCGCTTGCGCGACTCGTCGAGCGATCCAGGAGTGCGCTCGGCTTCCGGCGCCGTATCTAAGACCAAGCAGCCGACCTTGGGTCTCTCTGGAGACGAATCAGGACGCAATAGTCTGGCAGCTACCTGGGCTGGAATCAGCTGACACACAGGGCTTTATGGTCCAGTCTGGAGACCCGACGGGAACAGGACGAGGCGGAACGAGTATCTACGGCGAGCGGTTTGCGGACGAGCTCTCTCCCGAACTCCGTTTCGTCGGTGCTGGCATTCTGGCTATGGCCAACTCTGGGCCGAATACGAATGGGTCCCAGTTCTTCATCACTTGTGTAAGTCCTTTTCCGCGCGTTCCCTCTTCAATCCACCACGCCAGCTGCAGAGTTACGGCTTAAGTACGCACTGCCCAGCTCTCGATCAAAACGATGCAGCGAGCTGTCTATCTTTTAAACCCAGGACCAAGCTAACGCCCAGGCGCCAACACCCTTCCTCGACGGCAAGCACACCATCTTCGGCCGCGTCTACTCTGGCATGAAGACTGTGCAGCGGCTCGAGGCGGTGCGGACAGACGGGAACGACCGGCCGCTCGAGGAGATCAAGATCCACAAGGCGCGAATTGGCAAGGACCTCGCGCCTGGAGATCGTCTCTCCCTTACGCAATAGAGCTCAAGTGTAGTGTTATAGTCTAGATTCGGATACATGCGAGAAGAGAAGTGTATTGCTAGCTAGGGGTGTAGCTTACATTTTGGTGCGAGGTGTTGCTGCGAGTGAGGCTACCACTCGCGGAGCACACTGTCAGATACGGATGACACACGATCAGCTGAGAACGCTCAGAAGGTGATTATCGTGCTGGAATCGCCGCTTAGAGGGGCTTGACGCCGGTCCACATGGACGCAACGCCAAAGGTGTAGTCCTTCCACGCGCCGCCGGCACCCTCACGGAGCGCGCCGGTCTCGAAGCCGGCGTTACGGACGAGCTGGGCAAAGTCGGGCTGGGACGGGAAGCGCTCAATGCTCTCAACGAGGTACTGGTACGATCCCGCGTCGCCGGCAATGACCTGTCCGATGACGGGGATGACCTGGAACGAGTACTGGCGGTACACTCTGTGATGTCAGCTAAAAGCGAACTACGACCAGCTAGTCTTGATAACTCACTCCTTGAGCAGGGGGTTGGACACCTTGCCAAACTCAAGCACACCAATGCGACCACCAGGCTTGAGCACACGGTACGCCTCCTTGAGCACGAGCGGGATGTCGGTGCAGTTACGGATACCGAACGCGATAGTGTACAGGTCGATCGAGTTGTCCTTGATGTGCTCGGGGAGCGCCTGGGCGTTACCGTGCGTGAACGTGATCTGCGGCGTGTTGTAGTACATGGTCTGGGCGACGCGCTTGCGGCCCTCGTGCAGCATGCCCTCGGTCAGGTCGACGACCTCGACCTCGATGTCGCGGCTGCCGAAATTGTCGCGCGCGCGGTCCAGCAGTCGCAGAGCAATGTCACCCGTTCCGCCCGCAACGTCGAGACACTTGAACGGCTCCGGAGCAGAGGCCTCACCGTCCGGAACAGCGGAGCCATTACGCACAGGGTTGCGGTGCACGCTGGGCGGCAGGCGGGGAAGCATGGACGCAACAAAGTCGTCCTTCCACAGACGGTGGATGCCGAGCGACATCGAGTCGTTCATGATGTCGTACTTGGACGCGACGGACGAGAAGACTCCGCCAACTGTACTGTCAGCTCGCGCGAGCAGCCAAGCAGCTTACCAAGCGACTCCTTCTGCTCCTCCGGGACGGTCTGGAAACCAAAGTGCGTCGTCCTGCCGCTGGTGCCGGCGGACGGGGAGGAAGCAGCCGAAGTAGACGCAGCGGTCGAAGGACCAGCAGCAGGGGCGGGCTGACCCGGCGTCGTGGACGAGACGGAGCGCGCGCCAACGGGCACGGCGCGGGGAGCGACCCGGAGGCCGAAAGCGAGACGGAGGCTGCGGCTCATGGTCATGTTTTGTGTTGTTGGGAACAAATATCGCCCCCTCTCCTCGGAAAAGATGGATCAACCTGCGTCCGGCGTCCGAGATTCGCAGCCTTTTGCCATTCCGACCCGCAAATAGCCGCGTCCTAATCCGCTCCACGTGCCATTAGACTTGGCCTTATCTTTTGACTTGAACGTTCGGCTCCGCCTGCTATGCCTGTGCGAACACGTGAAACTACCCTGAGACCTCCACTTCCCAGCTGCTGAATTTCTTAGGTCATAGAAGGCCGCCGCTGCTGACAGAAGTACTTGCCGTTCACCACATTGCCGCAACAACTATCACAAAATGGTGCGTTGAGAGCTTACAAGGTGCGCCACTGAGCTAACACGCAGGCACCAGGACGTACGAAAGTAACAAAATCAGGCCTCGGAAAGGCCCTCATCAACCGCAAGGCGAAGGAGGCGGTGGCTCCTAAGGAGTCGCAGTTGGTAAGCCGCAGCGGTGTTGCGGCGCTGACGAACAGTACACTCTCGACGAGAGCAACCCCCTCGCGTCCGTGACGCATGAGCGTGATCTTGACGAGTTCTTGGCCAATGCTGCCCTTGCCGACGCAGATTTCACGACAGGTAAGCTTAGATAGCGATGTCTTGAGCTGACAAAGCAGAACGATCAAAGATCCGTATCATCGCTGGACCGGGCGCCAAGCCGGAGGACAACCCGTTCCTCCTGTCTGAGGCTGAGGAGAAGAAGGTCGCGCGCAAGCAGTTCGACTTCCGCGATGGGCTCAAGATCCCCCGCCGACCGGCATGGACGACCGAGACAACCCGCCAGCAGCTCGAGAAGCAGGAGCGCGAGAGCTTCCTCGACTGGCGCCGCGAGCTGGCTCGCCTCGCCGAGGACAGCAGTCTGCTTCTGACGCCGTTCGAGCGCAACATCCAGCTTTGGCGACAGCTGTGGCGTGTCATTGAGCGCTCGCACCTGGTTGTGCAGATCGTTGACGCCCGAAACCCGCTTGGATTCCGCTCGGCCGACCTCGAGGAGTACGTGAAGGAGGTTGGAAGCGATGGCGACGACGAGGCCGTCCCCGGAAAGGGCAAGCGAAGGTCGCTTCTGCTCATCAACAAGGCCGACCTGCTCACCTACGACCAGCGTCTCGCTTGGGCTGAGTACTTCGAGTCCGAGGGTATCGAGTACGCCTTCTTCTCGGCGGCGAACGCCGCCGCCGCCCTCGAGCAGCAGGAGAAGCAGAGGAAACGTGCTCTGGGCATCTACGAGTCAGGCGACGAGGGATCGGACGACGACGATGAGGAGGAGGTTTATGAGAGTGACGAGAAGGAGGGAAGTTATGCGTACAGCGAGGACGATGAGGAGGAAATGGAGGGCGAGGTCAACGAGGACGACGCGGTCAACGAAGACGCTGAGGAGGAGCCCAAGCAGCTCACTGCTCAGGACAAGGGCAAGCAGAAGGCGACCGTTGAGGATGTCGAGGACGTCGACGAGGCCGCTGAGGCTTTGAAGCAGGCGCAACTCAACGACCCCTCGCAGCCCCCCGAGAATGAGGACATCCGCACGCGCGTGCTGACCGTTGCCGAGCTCGAGGACCTGTTCATCTCCGCCGCCCCTCCCCTCTCCGACTTCGCCACTGCTCGCGACCCGAATCCGTCAAAGCTCATGATCGGTCTGGTCGGTTACCCGAACGTCGGAAAGTCGTCTACGATCAACGCGCTCATGGGCTCCAAGAAGGTGTCCGTCTCTGCCACGCCGGGTAAGACGAAGCACTTCCAGACGCTCGTCCTCTCCGACAAGATTACGCTCTGTGACTGCCCCGGTCTCGTCTTCCCGCAGTTCGCGAACACGCAGGCCGACATGATCTGTGACGGTGTGCTCCCCATCGACCAAATGCGCGAGTACTCGGCCCCTGTCGACCTGGTGTGCCGCCGTATCCCCCGCGACATCCTCGAGGCGACGTACGGTATCCGCATTGACGTCAAGGAGGTCGAGGACGGTGGCTCGGGCAAGGTGACGTGGGAGGATCTGCTGAGTGCCTACGCCATTGCGCGCGGCATGACCCGCTCGTCCTTTGGTATGCCGGACACGTCGCGTGCGGCGCGATACGTGCTCAAGGACTACGTGAATGCCAAGCTGCTGTACGGCCGCGCGCCGCCAGGCATGGACGCGGACGCGTACATGTCCACGTCTCGTGCGGAGACGCTGCGCAAGCTCGAGGAGGGATATGCTGCGGGACGCAAGCGCGCTCCCGAGACGCACGTCTCGAAGAACTCGGACACGTACATTGCGCCCGCGTCCAAGCCTGCCATCTCGACTATGGAGCCCATTGAGGAGGGTCCTGCGCCGACACACCGGCAGATCAGGCAGAAGAGCGCCACGGCCGCTGGCCGCTCGGGACGAGCCAAGGCCAACGCTCTCGAGGACCACTTCTTCTCCGAGCCGGGAGCCATGCCCCGTGTTGTCGTGAAGGGACGGTCGCAGGGTGAGGCGCCCGAGATGGACTTCTCTCGACCGACTCTCTACCCCCACCAGCGTCGTCTCGGCCCCGACGGCATGCCCATCCTCGAGACAGGCGTCAAGGTGCGCAACAACGGAAAGAAGCACTTCAAGGAGAAGCGCGGCAAGCAGCGTTCCGGACGCGGATACGACTAAGCCATAGGAGGCGCCGGGTGGCCCGCGGCCGCCAACAGAGATGATGTCAGTGGGCGTCTGTGGACGTCTGATGGAAGTCTGCATGCCGCAAGGTGTCCCCGCAGTCGAGCAGTTCAGCAGAAATGTTCCGCTGCTTGCTGCTCGTCAGTCCGACGATGTTGTTTATCCGCAAAATTAGCGAAGACACCAGCAGCTACGCGCGGGAGTGCGGGCAAGGAAAAGTCCCCGAGGTGGAGTGTAATCAATCTCGGCATGACCGAGCGCAGCATCGAAACGACCGAAGCATCGACATTGGAAACACTGTTATTCATAGTCATCTGCAAATGTATATTCTGCCGGATCCAGGGCTGCAGCTTGCGTCATGGGACGCCACGGCGCTGTGCCAGAAGCAACAGAAGTCAGTCTGTCGGCCGCAAGTCGGCGGCATGCGCCGAGCCGTAACTGTGGAGCCTACAGCCTCGGAGGCGCTCACGACTGGTACGGACAAACGTGTGAGGCACGGCGCCGATTGACGGTCAGACGAGCGACGAGCCGTCGCGTGATGAGCGGCATGTTAGAGATTAACAAGAGATTAACAGAAACGAACTAGAGCCAGATCTCTCTCGGTGCGGGATAGGGGCCAAGGCGGCCAAGGGTTGTAACCTCCGCAGGAACGTATCAGAGACCCCCAGCCAGAGGTAAATGTGCCGGGCTACAACCCAAATGACAAGGGTAGCGGAAGGTTTTTGTGGCCAATTTCGGTGAGTTTTTCTCTCTGCCAGGAGGTTTCAGCGAGCTTTTTCCGCGACCTCCTCTACAACTCTCCGGGCTGCAGCAGGCTGTGGCCGCGGAGGATACATGGAGCATGGAGCACGTATTCCAGAGTGAGATCAGGGCGCCCCCGTCCTGCCGTAAGTAATTGACCCAAGGTACCCTCTGGATACCCCTCCTCGAGTCACCTGCCAGTTTGCTCACGGCTCTTGACGGAAAGGAGCGGTCATGGGTTGGGGGACCGCGAAATTATTTGGTAACCACTGCGGACCTGAGCGAGTCTGGACATCCTGTACTTCCTAGAGATCCTGGATAAACCACGACCCCGAGTGTTCGTAAACCCCTTGCATGAGCGGAACAGGCGGTTATACACAGGAAGGGTTCGTACATGAGTACGAGATGCACACTGCGCCCGGCTGATCTGCTAAACTCGCTCCGGACGTTGCGAGCGATGCTTCGCTCGCTGTCTAGCAACGTCGTGGAGAACTGCGCCCACCCTCATCTTCCTGCTGCTGGCTGTAGCAGTAACGCCGCATGTCATTGAACGAGCACCCCCAACGAGAATCGCACTCGAAACGTATAAAGTAAGCTGTCGGGAGGGTTGAAGAAGACCTCCCATCGCAAAGCAAAACAACACTTCTCCACCAGCTCCGACAAACGCGCTCCACTTTTCGACAGAGCAGAACAACGAACGTACAAGAACAAAAGAGAATCACAACACTGTGACAATGATTCGCGCATCGACCTCCAAGACTAGCATCCCCGCTGTTGTGAAGCGTGGGCTTGAGACTGTCTCTCATCATGCCCCTCCTCCGCCGCCGCCTCCCGACATGGCGGCGATGATGGGGCGCACCGCGCGCAAGCCGCGCGCTGAAGGCGACGTAAGTATCAGCAATCCTCATCTTTTCTTGTGAGCAGCAGGCTCCACAGGCTCCATCTGCCGGGGAGCCGTTGCGCGGCAGCGACAGTGATGGGCGAGAAAATAATATTGGACCACGGCGCGTCGCTCGGCAGCCTCGCTGGAGCCTCCGGCAATCCATGAAGCGGAGTATGTGTACACGCGCACGCCATCATCTGCCTCTGCTTCGCCAGCACTCGGGCACCCACGAGTGGCTCAGGTGGTCGCGGCATCGGAAGCGACGCGGGAAGCGACTGTTTCCTGGGTTTCATGTGGGCCAAGACTCAGCAGAGGACGACGAGAGCCACGAGATCTCGGTCTCGCTGCGCTAGCGCCGAAATCCGCATGCACGTTCCGGTGCTAGGCGTGTTCCGATTCGACTGCGGAGCGCGGCCGGGCGATTTAGAGCCTTTAGAGCCCCCCGCCAGGTCCGGTCCCACTCGGTCCCTTGCACACGACCACAACTGATCGTCACCCGGCGCCGCTAGGCCGCGCTAGCCCGAGCTTAAATAGGCGCCGAGGCTGTTGGAGCTTATCCGTGTGGCGCCACTGGACCTGCTCTCCTCATCCCATGACCTGCTCATGACGAGCTCTGGAATGCAAGAATGCATAGCTGACTGCCAGATCGGGTCTGTCTTTGCCTCGCTCAGCAACGAGAAGGCGCAGACGCTGCCCCCGCGCTTCCGCGACCTGAAGCGGGTTCTCATCGGCGATGCGGACAACCAGGCGCGCCTTATTGCTTCGTGGTCGCGCCTGACGTCGCGTCTTGCTGAGGCGGCTTCCGACATCGAGAAGCGACAGCAGGCGGCCGTCCCCGTGCTGAGCTACGACGAGCTCGTGTCCGGCGACGCATCGGCGATCGCGCGCTTCAAGGAGTGTGGAACCGCGGTGGTCACGGGCGTCGTCCCCGAGGAGACGGCGAGCCGCTGGCTGGCCGACGTCGAGGCTTACGTCGCGGCCAACCCGGAGGTGAAGGGCTTCCCGGCAGACGACAAGCAGGTGTTTGAGGTGTACTGGTCGCGTCCCCAGCTCGAGGCGCGTGCGCACCCGCGTGCCATGGCCGTCCAGCGCGCCCTCCTCAACCTGTTCAGCGGCAGCGACGGACCTGCGGCCAAGCTGCCTCTGTCGTATGCTGACCGCCTCCGCGTCCGTCACCCGGGCGACAGCCGCTTCGCGCTTGGCCCGCACATGGACGGTGGCTCGGTCGAGCGCTGGGAGGACCCCGCCTACCGTGCCGTCTACCGCGACATCCTGGCCGGCAAGTGGGAGCGCTTCGACCCCTTCGAGCTCGGCGCCCGCGCACGCGCCAACCAGAACCTGTACGACGGACCTGGTGCTTGCGGCGTCTTCCGCGCGTTCCAGGGCTGGACGTCGCTCTCGAACACCGGACCCGGAGAGGGCACGCTCCGCGTCTACCCCCGCCTCCGTGAGCTGACGGCTTACACTCTCCTCCGTCCTCTGTTCCGCGCCCTGAAGAGCGAGGCCGAGCTCGGCCGCGAGGCATACCTCGCCCCCGACAACTGGGCGCTCGACACGCTCACGAGCGACTTCCCCAACGCGCCCCAGGGCCGCTCGCAGGAGTTCAACGACGAGACCCACCCCCACCTCCAGCTCGCCCGCACCATGGTTAGCATCCCGCACGTCAAGCCCGGAGACCAGGCGTGGTGGCACGCCGACGTGATCCACGCCGTCGAGAGCCAGCACAAGGGCACCGGCCCCAGTGCAGTCATGTACATCCCCTCGGTCCCCATGACGCCCCTCAACGCCGCCTACGTTGCTGACCAGCGCGACGCCTTCCGCAATCGCATCCCGCCCCCGGACTTCCCTGGCGGTGTTGGCGAGAGCCAGTTCCGCGGCACCGGTACCCCCGACGACGTCAAGGGAACCGACGCGCGCAGGGGTATGGGTCTCGAGGCGTTCGAGGTCAGCGACACGATGCCCGCCAACGAGCGCGCCGTCGTTGAGGCGTGCAACAAAATCCTCGGATTCTAAGTCTGAGTCTGCTAGATTAGTGTGAGGGGGGGTTAGCGGCCTTGGCACTGTGTTCCTGGCCCGATGCCCTATCTCGGTTTCGTTTCTAACGGTTATCTCTCTATGTATCCTATGAGTTTGTGACTTATCAGTAGCCGCGGAGGTGGGCGATAAGACTCGGCCGGCCTCGGAAAACAAATCGGTACCGGGCCGTCGGTGAGCGAGCCATCCGCGTGCAGCCTTTCTTCTGGTATCGACTCCTTCGGTCGTTCATCGACCGCGAGAGCTATCAGCGGCCCCGAGATGGCCGAAGCGGGTCGTGCAGCAGTCGCCGGACGCCGGACGCCGCTCGGCGGAGAAAGCTGCCGAGAACTGCTTGCTTATCATAGACGTTCGTCCACTGTTCTGGCTGGCGGGAAGTGCCGTTGTCTTGTAATTCCAGCAAAGCAGTCTCCTTTGAGAGATCTGCTGTGGTCCAATGTTCGCGGTGCGTTCTCTCAGAAGCTTTGAACAAACCAAAGGGTTCCTCTCATGCATGCCCGCCGGCCCGTTTCCTCGCACAGGCCATGAGGATCGCCCTCACCCTCGCGCATGGACATCGGCCACCTGGCCCCAGCCGTCGGTCACGTGACGTGTCGCCACTGACCTCCTGACCTCCACCTCGGCATGACGCAGTGCCGACCTCGAGCAGCAACTCGTCACCGTCGTCGCCACGCACATCGACGCCCAGCACGGCATCAGCAACGGCTACTCACCTTCTGACATCTATATTCACAGACGAGGACAGGACTCCGACGTACAAGACAGCCCCACATTCTGCTGACACCTACCCCGATTTGCCTGCGCATCACCTCTTGCGCCGTGCTTGCTCTTCTCGACCGACTCTTAGTCGAAGCGACCTCAACACGTAACTTTGACACTGTAGGCCTCCCCTGAATCTATCACCAACGACTAGGTGACTTCTCATCAACTGAAGAAGCTACAACAGCTCGCCTCAAAATGCCTGACAACACGACCTCTGCGCTGGACGCGGAAGCGCTCCTGCTCATCCTCCCAACCCTACTGCCCCGTTCGACGAGCTCGCCTCTGCCTCACCCGACTGACTCAGTGGCAGCCCTCGTGCACACAATCCACACGCAGCTCGGCTTCCGCCTCCTTGCCGTACCTGGTCAAGGAAGCAGCCAACCGTGCGCTGCGGAGGGCAGTTCCTCCGGAGCTGGCGGTGCCTCCGAGCAAGACGCTTCAGGCGACAACGAAGACGACGACATGTCCGAGACAACGACAGCAGTCGACCCGAATGAGGACACGGGCTCTGGGCCGGTGAACGTGCTGCCCGCGGGGTGGAATGCACGCGGCGAGGACTCCTACTCGTTCGAGTACAGGCACGAGCAGAGCAGCATGGTGTTCCGTGTGCGTGTCGGGCGCATGGGCACGCGCGTGACGGTGGACGGGATGGCGGAGGACAGCGCGCCGCACTCGTTCTCTTCGCCTGTGTCTGATGTGGTCGACGCGGCGTCTTTCCCCATCCCTTCTGCTGCTACTGCTGCCGCAGCGGCCGGCGATGAACAGGACGCAGCCAAGGCGCTGGGCTTTGTGTCCCGCAGCGCGTAAGTGTCATAAGAGCTTTCCGCGGTCTGCAAGCTGACGACAGTGTGAGCCGCTTCACGGCCTCGTACGACCGCGACGTACTCTCTCGTCTCATCCCCGGCCTGACGAAGGAGGGCTACACCGCTCAGCCGTGAGTATCCGGCCACCGCCGGCCACCTCCCAACTCTGACGTGCGTTCTGACATTCAGGTCGTCGGCGCCCAGGGCAGACCGAGATCGCCGTGGGCCGCGTCCGGCCCAGCCCGACCCAGCTCAGCCGGGCCAGCCCGAACCGGCCCGTCCCGGCGTACCTTCACCTCTGATCGACCCGCTGCGCGGCCCCTCTGTCCCCGCCGCGTCCGTGGGACACCGCGACCTCGACCCGCTGGGGAGCATGCGCGGGCCCGACGCTAGCGGCGGCATGCTCGTCGACTTCAACCATCCCCTCTTCGCCGGCCGCCGCGGGTCTGGTGAGCGGCCCGACCCCTCGCATCCGGCCGGCGCACGCTGGGACCCCGTTGGGCCCCATGGTCCGACTGGACCGAGGTTCCCGGGCGGAAGCAATCCGCTCGGCGGCGTGGGCGTGACCGACCCGGAGTGGAACCGCTTCGGCGACGAGATGCCGCCTCCTGGTGAGGACGGACCTGACATGGGCCTTGGGCCCTTCGGTGGGCCGAACGCTGGCCCCGGCGGTGCGCGATTCGGGGGCGCAGGAGGCGGCCGCTTTGGACCGGGCAGGGGCGGCTTCGGCAGCGGAGGGCTCGGCAGTGGTGGATTCGGATCAGGCGGATTTGGCGGCGGCATGGGAGGAGGTGGGGGCATGTTCATGTGAGCGTGCGTGAGCAGGCGTTGTGTGAAGCAGTGCGTAGCTGTTGCATGCGCTGGCAGTGTGGATAGGCCGTGAGCGGCCATGATCAAAACTGGAGAGAATATCCTATATCATCTGAAGTGTGAAGTACAGCTGGCAGTCCAGCAAAGTCAATGAAATGTGTGTATGACATGTGCAGAAGCATTAACCCAAATTCAGAAGTGATCATCAGCCAGTCCTATGGAGATCGCCCCAAGTCAGTGCCCGATAAGCCGTCAAGAGTCCAGACTGCGCCAAGTCCGAGACTGTGGCGTTGATTGGACCTGACTTCAAAGCCGGCGGAGCGACATTCGGCGTAATCGAGCATTGCATAGCTCCTGCGCGCCAGCGGCGCACTGCGAGGCCCAGACATCAGCCCCAGAGTATTCCACTCCATTCCCGCGATAGTCGTTCGCGACTTTGCGAAAGTTTGCGCCAGCCGCGAACGCGAAAGTCGTGACACTTACGACGCGACGGTAACTTTTGTGATACGCGTTGCGCGTCGCACGTAGCGTTACTCATACCCGGTGGTCACCTCGCTGGGTATCCGGCAGCCGAGCGCCATCTGTCGGACGTGCCAGTCCGCAATCCACAGCAACAGCGGCCATGCCTGGATGCCGGTCATGCCGAGTTGATATCGCAAGACGTGCGAACGTGCGTCAGTCTTCAGTGCGCCGATAGAAGCCAGCTCCGGAAGCCCCGGCCCTTCCAGCCCAGAAAGGCAGGCCCAGCGAGCCCAGCACAACTGCCAAGGCTTCTGACCGTAGCAGTGATGGCTAGCCTCATGATAGCATTTCCAAATACCCCGGATTCACATGGCTGTGATCCATACGACGGCGAGCCATGTGGTTCTGACTCGACCCAAGTCCGATAAGAGATTTCCATCCGGTCAGCCCGGTCAGCCCGGTCAGCCCGGTCAGAACCCTCAGTTAAGCCGGCGGCATACAGCACGCGGTCTTCGGCATATGATCGGCCAATGTTCAGCATGCCTGGTAGCACAGTCTGGACGGGTGACGGCACGCGGCGCGCCGTTGCTCCTATCTTTATCTTTGTGGCCTCCTGGAGGCCTGGAGGCCTATCGCGGCATTGCGGGTCGGATGTTTGGACCCATAAGTTGTAACCCCTGGCCTTAGTAGCGCTAGGCTGGAACGGCTTGATCGACTGGCAAGTCCGGATACGCCAGAATGAGCATGTGCTGAGTGTCTATCACTATTCTCTCGTCACCGAACAAGCCGGGTCGACCGGGTCGAAGATACCGGACAACCTTGATCGGGGATGAGATGGAAGTGAGCGTTGATCGGACTCAAGCAAGCCGGCCATCACCGTGATACTTGTCACGACCTCGCTGAGTCAACGGACCCGACGGTCCGCACAGTCTGGAGGATTTGAGCACATGTACCGAGCAACCGCCGAAATCAGTAACTAGATCATGCTGGTCAGTAGTAACTGGAGGAGGAACGTGAAATGTCGAAAGCGTGAGCATCCATCCCAGCTGCGGTGATCGATTCTCGGCTCGGTAGCTAGTCGTGTAGTCCGTAGTGGCGATCGCAACGCGACACGACACGACCTTGACTACGCGTCGTGAGCATCGCACATCTCACAGGCCACAAGCAACACTGCCTTACGACACGTCGCATATTCCCACGACGCTGGCGCGTCGGTGTTACGTCTTGTATTCCCGCGATGCCGCGACGTGTCCACTAGTACGCGTGGACGCGGGTGTGGTCGGTAACGTCAACAGGCCAACAGACGTGTATCGCGTCTCGCGTCACTCGATCGGAAAGCACAGCAGACTACACAGCTGCCCGATTCAGCATTCGAGTGTTCCCATGCGCACAGGTGGTGTGAGGTATCTAGTCGAGTCGTTGAGATGACCGTCTCGTCAGGCAAGAGTGGCCGTGACCGGGATATTGCACTAGTTTCATCGCATCCAGAACAATCTCTGCGACGATCACCGCCATCCCCGCCGATGCGCGGGCATCGATCAGCACCGGTCAGACCGGTCACAAGACGCACGGTGTTGGTCTAACCTTCAGCCTTGGTGACAAATTATGCATGGCCATGGGATTGGGACTAGAGCGGTGCCGGGAACCGTTCTGTGGGAATACGGACCTGACGTCTGTCCATGCCTTCGTCGTACATGCCAATTAATCTGTTAGGAAGGAACGTCGGCGACAGAGCGGAGCTGGAGATCATGGGGATGAGCATGTTTGTCAGATCAACAAAGAAAAACAACACCGCCAAGTACCCGTCGATGACGAGGGAGACTCCAAATGACAGAGACAGGGGTTGCTAAGGGTGACTCTTAATGATGACGGTGACGTACATACCGTCAGTGAGCGACGACTGCGGAGAAAAGTTGCCCAGTGGTGCGTGCATGGATCAGATCATTGGTGGATCTCGGAGTCTCGTGTCCGCTTCGCTTTAAACAGCCAGCTTACCGCAGAGATGGTAGTAGACGCTCCGATATGGAGATCGGAACCTGTTCACCGCTCGATGCTATGGTTACCTAGGCAGCCTTAGTGCCCGTTAGCGCCCGCAAGTGCCGGGACGGTCGGGACCAGCATACCAGTGCTGGCACCACCATCACGGTCACCGTCATTGCTGTGGAGCTATCGCGGCTACTTGATGTCTGACAGAGCCCACCTGGCCACTATTCCTGGCCATCGATTTACTCGGCGTGGCTGCTGTTCGGCCTACTCGGCATAGATCGACAATGCATAGGCACCCAGCTGGAAAGGCCTAGGCTGGCCTTGTATCCGGGCCGGCCCGGCACAGCGCACAGAGCTCCGGCTGGGTGTTATCATGCAAAATTCATATCCCGGCTATCCCCCGCAGCGTCAGCAAACCAGGTACGCATAGTACGCAAGCGGGGCCGAAGCTCGAGGAATGGTGTCATAGCGGTCCGGACATTGCCCGGGTTGCACCATTCTGGCGCGCAATGGCCAAGCTGGAGCCGGGCGGCCGTGAGTCGTACAATAGTCAACAAGACCGTGCATGCTCTGCCGGTTCTCTGCTGGTTTTCTGCGCAGAGATGCAGGGCCCGGGGAGACCAAGGCTGAGACTCCCGGATCCCGGGGCATGTATACCGTGCACATTATCGATGGTAGGACATGTGGGCACGGATGCGCTGGCAGCATGCCTGCCAGCACACTGCAGCACGCAGTCCGAGATCAGTGATCACTCAATCCGGCGACTATTATTTTGCACGGCGTTCTGGCCGCAACTGACCGGGATTTGCTTCGGATCTCGACATGATTGCTGAGTCTGCTCCACATGGCCACATGGGGAAAGGATATAGATAGATACACGACCATGCTGGATAGTGGAGCATGCTGAGTCGGATGTAGGCGATAATGCATGTGGGTGGGGGTCCACTATGACCATGCAGTTGACGATGTAGCCGGATCAGCCATGAGCCATGCATGATAGCAGCTGCGGCAGCTACGGTGGCTCGGGTGATAGCATCACCACTCGGGTGCTCGGGTATGCCAAGCGAAGACACGAGAGCCAGAGCCAGATACGTGACCGAGAGGTTGACGGTGCAAATTTCCCCGATGCCAGTTGTCGCCATTGCGCGACCCGATGGCTCTGAGGGCTCTGACTGGGCACGGGTGCACGGTAATCGCGGTCCGGTCGAAGCAGCGCTGCAGTGTCCGGTCCTTGTCGGTGGAAAAATCACCCGGCACGAGAGAAAACCCTTGGCCCTTGGCCCTTTGGTCTTTGGTCCCCGGCCCTCAGCCCTTGGCAGGCAAGCAGGCAGGTAGCGTCAGCCAGCCAGGGCAGGGAAGAGAGAGAGGCAAAGGCACAGCGGCAAAGCAAAGCAAAGCGGCAAAGGCTCAAGCGGGCGGGCGGGCGGGCGGCAAACAGCTGTTTATGGAAAAAGTCGGCCTAGTCGGAGCGATCCCTGAGTGATGAGGAGATGCACCTGCGAGTGAAGAAATCGGGGCTCGGTGGGTCCGTAACCGGTCGATGCTTTGGCCCTGACTCCACTCCACAGACCAAGGCTGCTCGAGTATTCGCTTTAAAGGAACCCCGCCCTTGCCGCTATCAAGACTTTCTCATATCTTTGCTTTACCCCGCCCCGCTCGCCGCCTCATTCCTGCTCCGGTTCTCTCCGTCGTATCTCTGGCGATAGCCACTAGAGCTTGCATATAACCACTCGCTCGATACCAACTCTTGCACCACAGTTGCCCCGCATTCTATCCAGTCTCAGCCTCTCTCGCCGCCGCTCGTTGCTCGATCCTATCCATCCGATCCGAGGCGAAGATTCACACACCCGGCCAACACGATAGCCACAGCCACACCCACTACCACTACCACATCACATCAGCCAACATCACCTCAGCCACAATGGCCACCATGGACGATCTCATCGCTCTCGCCGGCCAGCTCCACATGTCGCAGGAGGCCCTCGACCTGAACAGCTTCAAGGCGCAGCTTGCTCGCACGCTTGTTCTTCCGATGCCCATCCCGAGCTCGACGGGCTCTAGCCCCGCCTCAGCCTCCGATGCCCCGCTGCCGTCGCCCTCTACCGCTTGCGGATCCTTCGACGCCTACCCCTTCCAGGCCCCGCCGCAGCAGGGCTCTCCGACGCCCCAGCCGTATCAGGAGGACGACGCTGCTCTCGCGGCCGCCTTCGCCGGTGACGCCTTCGCCCCGATGCTTCAGCAGAAGAAGGACCCGTGGGCTGCCTTCCAGCCGTCGTTCCAGCCGACGTTCCAGCAGCCGCCGCCGCAGTACCAGCAGCAGCCGAATCAGCAGCAGCAGGACGCCATGGACGCCGACATGGCCGAGGCCATGCTCTAAAGCTGAGCTGGCTCAGCTTGTTCTGGCCCTCGGCACGCATACCGCTACACGCACACGCATATAATAGACAGCATATTTCACATCTCACAGTTGTAACCCGATACCAAGCACGTTGTAGACACCACTTTTGCATGCATAGTAGACATAGCAGATTCACCTTGGCTTGGGCTGCCAGCGCATCGTTCGCATCGCATTGTTTACCTGTGTGACGAAATCTGGGAATGTCGAGGGGGGGATGACAAGGGGAGTGGGAAAACGGCCCCGCCCCCGCATGTCACACAAGCGACACAAACGTTAACGCAACGCGTAGGTGTGTCACACCGTGTCTCCGGGAATGCCGGGTGAGGGGATGAGGGGGCGGGCAGCTATCGGCTGTGAGACTTTGCAGCTGACCCGGCAGGAGAAGGGGAAGGAGGTGGTGCATGTGGCCTGGAGGTCCCGGATCACGAGGTCCCAGATCGCAGACTCCGGTGTGGCTCGGAATCTCCATACCGGTAAGCAAAGCGGTAAGCAACGATGTGGGCCGCGTGAGTGCCGCGAGTGTGGGCTGTGGGCTGTGGGCTGTGGGCAAGTGGGTCTCCAGGTTAGGTCGCCGATATGAAAAACCTGCTGCGGAACAGCCAGCCGTCAATCGTACATCCGGAGCCGCTGCAGAGCTGCAGAACTACTGGGCACAACTGCAGAGCCGAGAAATCTCGGCAGAAGCACAGAGAAACGGAAAGCAGGGCGGATTTCCAGCTATCCCTTTTGCGTGCCGGTCGACCGTCATGTGACCGTGTAAGATACCGGGTTGCTGCGATGCGCGGCAACTTGATCGATCGTAGCGCTTGCCTTGCTGGCCCCACATCACAGGCATCCCAGATGGGCAAGAGACGGTGCACATCGCACGGAGCATGTCTCGATCGATCATGATGCGAGAAAGCACTAGAGCTCAGCGGCCAGCGGGATAGGTAACTCGGATCGTCCCGTCGCAACGCACGGGTACTGTACTACACAAGAGACAGACGAGAAACGAGCGCTCGGACTATCGGAAGCCCGCCTCGTAACTTGGTCTCGCTCGGCTCGACACCAATTTAGAATACAGTTTACGCTTCGTTGCATGTGGACTTGCTAGAATCGGGCAAGATCAGTGCGAAAGATTGAAGACGCAACTCGGCTGCGCAAGTCATTCACAGGCTTGAATATTCATTGCAACGGAATTGATCGTAGTACGCAATGCAATCTTGCCATTACAGACGTGCAAGTCGGCGGCTTACGCAGAACGCAAAGCACATGCACATAACGTATGCGGGGAAGGTGCTGATTTTACCGGTGCCCGTGGGGTAAGACTGGTCAGCATGGTCAGGTCGTCGCAGAATTGCAGGAAAACGCAGGAAATCTTGGTATACCCGCCGCCCCCGTCCTTGGACGTCCTTGGTGGTCCGGTGGCGTCCGTCGTATCCTGCATGCATTTCGCGCTGAGTCCGGTCGAAACGGCGCCCTCGTATCCTGGTCCTCGCAGCGGCGTCGGCGACCTAGACGATGAGCGCCACCATAGATCCACAGATCTCCCACTACACTACAGCGAAGCAGCAATTCACCGGCCTTTGCAGCGCACATGGGCGATATGCATGAGTCGATCGTAATATCCGCCAGAAGCACTGCTGTATCCAAAAATATTGAGACACGGCTGTCAGCGAGTCGGGTTTCGGCTGTGGCTGTGTTTTCGAGCTATGTGCGGCATGTTATGCATTTTTTCAGCGGTAGCTTGCGGCATCGTGCGGCAGTGTGCGGCATGCCCGCGCGATACGGTTCACATGCACTGATCACCGAGCACAAGTCGAGAGCGGAGTCACGCCAGAGCACACTAGACAGTGGGCTCAAGACGTGCTGGCTGGCCGTGGATCATCGTGCCACTCTCCCTCCCTACGGCTATGGCGAGGGGCGCCGCACACGCAGTCCCCGATAAGCAACCCACGCCGCGCGCCGCGGCTGTACGCTGTACGGCTACTCGGAGCACTCGGGGCCGCTGTAGCCGTAGATCTACTAGTAGCGATCGTCGCATGCATTAGCCGCTGCTGTTTGGACAGTAGTGGGTGCATTGAATGTGATGTGCAGAAGTGGCTATCCCGAGCCAGCCGGTAAATCCCTCCAAGCCAAATCCGGCCGGGAGTACGAGCGGCCCCAGCGGCGACGGTAACTCGCGGCCTTGCATGCGGTCGTGCGGTCCGGAAGCTGCCCGCTGCGCCTCGAGCCGCTGAGGAGATGTTGGGGAGACGAAGACGTCGCAAACTCGCAAGCCACAAGCCGAAGCTCAGCCAAGGCGCACACGTGCCTCGCCGTGGCGTCGGCGTCTGGCCGCCGCTGGGTCCGGCGGATCTCCGATCTCCCCGACTGACGAGAGTGACGTCTTCTGCACAGCTCGATGTCTATACATGGCACACATCTATTGCTACTCGAGATCTGGCGAGACTAAGCGAACTTCAACGCAGAGTAAACAAGAGCAAGCGGACGCCACAACCCGCACACTCGTTTGTTGACACTCGTCGCAAAAGGTTAAGCGATCTTCCCCATTCCAACAAGGCACAAGGCCCATCGGAAGCAAACCGCCGATCACCCCGATCGGCTAACGGGGCCGCCCCGGTGGCCCCGCATTCGTGTGGCGGCTGGCCAATGACCAGCGAAAGCGAACTCAGGTGCACGGTACCTCGCCAACCGGCGTCCATTTTTCTCGTCTACGCTGCCGGATCTACAGTCCTCCGGACGGTCGGCCCGCAGCCGTGGTGGGCTCTCGTTTGTAGTCAGTTTGTCGGTTTGTCAGCTCATCAATCAAAGATGAGGTCGCCGACGATAGTGAACGCCATGCCCAGGCGGAGTCAGCGCGTCATATGCAAGCAAGCGAGCTCGGTCACAACTAAGCGCCTCAGCAATTTTCAGTCGCGCCTCACTTTGCGCCGGATTTTCCGGATCAAGCCCAGGGTCAGTGCAGTGGGGCACCCACCCCATCGTGGGGCTCGGCATACCCGTACGCTCAAGCTCGTCAACTTTGACGAGCCGGATCAGGTGTACAACCGGTAGGCAACGACTGAAAACCGTAGATTGAGGTACCAGGACGGTGGACGGTGACTGACCACATCCGGCTCTCGGCCCGCGAACGTTGCGATCCGAGCAGAACAGAGCGGGGAAATGCAGATGGAAAAGCGGGGAAAGAGCGGTCGGAGGCTGCGATCTAGCTTGATTGAGGATCGATAGCAGCAAGTGAGGACATGTGTCCAAACTTACCCCACTTCCTCAGACCTCCGCGACATCAGGCGGATGAGTTTGCTTAATGAAGTGAACATGTGGACTGCTCGTGGCTCGTGGCAACGAAATTGCCGAGCACTCGACTGCCTGCTGGACTTTCCCATATGAAGGCGGCGATTGTAGAGGGTTGAAGGGAGAACATGGTAGAGGAGGAGGTAGGCGAGTCACGCGAGCGCCGATACGGGCATGAAAGCAAGCTCCGGCGTTTGACCTCGGAAGAGAGCCTGGGGTTAGGTCGGAATGCTCCGATGCGTGTGCTGGCGGGGCTCGGGGTGATGTCCGCCTGGTCCGCTGTCGGCCTGACGTCTGCTGCTCGTTACGTCGACACATCTGAATATCCAGCGTTGGGCCTCTTGGAGGCCGCTGACAGAGGCGGCTGATGCGGCTGAATGGCACTCGGCGGTCTTGGCGTGGCATTCTAATTTTCGAACGTCAAGGCACACGAAACAAGGGGGATCGACATCCGCAGGATGCCGATATCGCTCAGTCGCTGCGGCTAAGCGAGTGCGGCATTGGGATGCCGCCAAGTCCGCTTGACAACAGCTCGGACGTCTACCGAGCACGGACAACACTCTTCTGTTGGAGGTGATATGGAGGCGCACAGTGACGGATTTCGAGCTCGAACCCCGCCAAGTCGAGGATCGGATTCTGCGAATTTCGGTATCTCGCCGGTTTCGGTATTGAATGAAAGCGTAAACAACACATGACGGTGCGGCACGACTGCGGTCGAGCGAGCAGAGCGTCGTACATCTCAAACGTCGCATGTTATCGTCATTGCCTTGAAGGCACTACGGTGAACAGATAAGACTGATAGATCTGGGACGGTGACTTGAGGAGAGATCTGGAACCATGGAATACAAGTGGGAAACGCCGAACTCCGTTGGAGATCGCCGTGTGGCGTGTGGGCAAGGTCGGTGTTCAGCGGCGTCGCGTTTCGGACTCGGTCGCCGGGGCCATCATCTCGCGATTCCGGTGCCGCGAGATCCGAACTATGACGCTGCGGCGTCATCTGACCAGAACACGGAGATCTGAGCGTCATGGGCTGTTCTGTTCTGTATCGACCTAAACTGATCGACCCTCCTGCCAAACAAGGGAAGCAATTCAAGTTCCAACGGAAGTTGAGATTGCACGTGGCGAGTGGCACTAAGGTGTCGATCGTGACATTAACTTGACACGCCTGCGCCCCTTCTTGGTCGCCTTTCAGCGCCTGTGAGGTGGAAGTTTGTGTTGGGCGGCAGTGAAGGTCTGTGCACAGAGTTGCAGTCCATCGACGGGGATTGCTTCTTTCTAGCGATCATCAAACGAGATCGTCCGCTTCGATGGAGCACATTGGGCGTAGGCATCCACGTCGACAATAGAGATGCGAGAAAAGCAAGTCATGTATCCTTATCATCTCTCTCACAACAGCCAGCTGACCGACGCCTAGTCCTGATCAGCTACCTAAATCTGGCTGGGAACTGCTGCTGACTTAGAGAACAGTGAGGTAACTTGAGAACATCTTCGTCTGGCTGAGCACTCAAGACTTGACGCAGCCCCCGGCCAGGGCGTGGTAGCAGCGCGACCGGCAGAAGGTCGCTAAAACCACAGTCAGCTGCCCAGGCGATGCATGAGCTGACTTTTAGCGATGGAAGGCGCAAGTAGTTGTGGGCTGGACAGTGAAGGATAGCGGTGAGTTAACTTGCAGCCCGTCTGAGCTCACGATCAGTCGGAGAGAGATATGATTGTCGACACAGCACCGCACGGCTCAGCACCACTGCTCGTCCGTTAATTGGCGCGACATGGGATAGCTGACAATCAGCCTGCCTTCCCAGCAAAGCCACACCCTGTATGAAGGTCTTCTGAAATCTCAGCTGATATCGCGCGCCCATAGCTGACGCGGCAGAGGCAGCGGTCATATGCGGAGGGATGGTTCGCTCAAGTGCCCATCCACCCCGCAGCGAGGTCTGCAACAGCAGATGATGAGGCTGCTGATGACTATGCCCACGGCTGTCGGACTTGTGAGCTATGGGTCGGCAACTTCAGCTCATCTCAGGCAACCTCAAATACCACACCAAAATGTATCGCGAAGGTGCGACCGGCAACGCCGGGATGAGCTGTCTAGCTCATCTTCAAATGTCAGCTGACAACAGCGCCGATAAGCTAGACCCGTCTCAATCCCTGTCAGTTCATCGCGACGTTTCGATAAGCTAATGAGGTAAACGGCTGTTTGGGTGAAAGAGAGCTGAAACCAGTCTGGACTACCGACGGCTCTAGAGGTGCTCTGTCCTGCGCTGCCATCAGTCAATGTCGGCACCCGGTGAAAGTGAGCTTCATGGAAGCAAAAACAAAGCTCATCGCCCTGGGCCGCCCCAAGGTGTGTGACCGTGATGGAGCCAGCGCTCACGAGGTCAGTTTCATGCACAATAGCGCCAGGGCCGAACTGACGACCAGGCTGTCCCGATTGCGGGGCAGGTCAAACTGCGATCATTGAGAGCTCGGGGTGTCGCCTGAGTCCGCTGCGATGCATGCTGCCCCGGCGGTGTGTTTGTCTGGTCATGCCCTCTCGCAGGCCGCAGGGGCCAGTTGAGGTGTGTCCGATGTAAAGCTGATCTCCAGCCGAAGTTCGAGAGCACGTGAACCCATAAGCAGGTCACTCGTAAGCTGACAGCCTAGTCCGTCCAGCTAACAGTCAGGTAATCATGTCACACTGAGACGCTGAGGCCGATTCAGGTGAGCTCGAGAGGCCCAGCCGAGCCGACCGGCAGAACGCAGTCGCTTATGCGGGCGAATCATCGGAGGCCTCTCATAGCGCGTGAACAGTGGTGTAGCTTCAGTTGAGTCGATCAAGCGCTCGGTGAGAACTGCGGTGTTCCCAGAGGGCCACAGTCGTGCGACTCTGTCCTCCTCGCCCCTTCATACTTCCACCCCCGGATAGTCGTGAGCTACAGCCCTGCCTGCATTCAAGCTGAACCTCACAGTGCGCCCAAGATCCACTTCGACGTCATCCAGGTCGACCTTGAATCTTGGTGAGAGTGCGAGGGCGTCAGAGTTCTCCCCCTAGTGTCAGCTCATTATGCTCGCGCATTGATCTGACCATCAGTCTCTCCACTCATGCGCTGGCTGCTCTTCACGACACAGCGCTGCATAAGCCGAGCGTGGCGGCAAGGGCACTCTTACCACGTAAGGGACAAGTTAAGTCAATCCCTGGCGAGGATCTTACTGTAAGCTCACATGCATGGAGTTCAGAGCTGATAACAGACTGGATTGGTCTGACACCATGGCGAGGCTGAAAGCCTATGGATCTTGTGGCTCTCTCGTCGCGACAACTGTCGCCACACTCTGACACCGTAAGATCGAATGGCGTAGGCTGTTTCCAAGGTCGGGACTTGAGTTGTCATGAAACGTGGGCCGAATCGCGAGGTGTTGAGCCCTCAAACGTCTCCACGAACCCGATCCTTCCTGCTCCACAACGCCAGAGTGTTAAGCCTTCAGACTCCGATGCCATGGAACGTAAGCTTCCGGATCGATCCAACAGAGCTGACGATAGAGCGTGACCGCAGGTGCTAAGATGCTTCAGCCGAATGCGTTGTCCTCAGCCAATCGACCTGACAGATCAGCAACGAGATCTGTGAGTGTGCGTGGTAACAGACGAGGTACACACAGAGGAAGCTACACATCGTGCATTCCCAGCTGACGCTCAGCATGCTCATCAGTTGCTTGTTAGCCTACAATCCCATGCCTGAGGTAGACCTTGTACGAGTGAGCTGTTGTTACAGCCGAGATTCAGCTGACACTCAGAAGCCGTCCGAGGACTCTCATTGCAATACTGGCCGGGAAATAAGCTTTGCGTATAGGCTGGGGACTTGGGACATCGCAGCTGACATCAGCTCACAGCGACAGCTTCCCGAAGACAGTCTCTTCTCACATGCAATGCAGCGAATACCTCGATCGATTCGTAGCTACAGATCTATGCAGCGATACCACGCGCCGGACACATGCCAAGCCAATATCGGACTTGCCCGACCCGCGGTCCACCTTTCGGCCGGCCGTATCCAAACTCTGATAACCGGCTACTTCGGCATCTCGGTGATCTTCCCGGAGGTGTCTGTGCGTGCGAGTGGGCTAGTGCTGGTCTTCTCGAACTAAAGTCCGGCTACGTCTGCATCGCTCTCCCTGCTCACCACCATCTGTTCACCACATCCTCTCGCTCCTCTGTCTCCATTTCACCGACCTTGACAGTCTTCGACTTTGAAATCTCGACGCCAATGCCAAAGCGTAGCGCCATGCTCCCCAAACCTGCAAAACGATCACGACCCATCCGTCCCTGTCCGCAACCCTCCAGCGAGCACGTCTACCGCACTATCCACGGTGTCGACGTCCCATTACGCATATGGCCATCCTTAAAGCCCGGGAAGAGACCTTGGGTGTTCTGGATCCACGGGGGTGGGATCATGTGAGTGCCCTTTCACCTACTGTGCTCGCCACGATCGCCGACCAAGTCATCACTGGCCGGACCGTCATCGAGTGAGAGGCGGCGGGGCGACTTCAGCCCAACTCCTTCATTCTGCGCAGCTGAGATGTCTACGAGATAGCTAACCCCAGGCTGGGCCACCACTCCCTCCCGAACCCCTGGGTCCTCCCCGCCCTGCGATCGGAAGGCTACCACATAGTCAGCGTAGCCTACCGCCTCCTCCCCCATGCGTCATTCAGCGACGCGCTCTCAGACCTGCAAGCAGCCTATACGTGGTGCCGCTCCAATCTCTCCCCATCCCTGCTCGCCCTCTCTCCCGACAGCCAAGTTGACCTAGACGCATACATAACAGCAGGCGAGAGTGCAGGCGGGATCATGGCCCTGTTAACGCCGTTTCACTTCACTCCACCCCCCCGAGCCGTGTTCGAAGCGTACGCAATCACAGATTTGTGGGAATACCACCCTCCCAAAGCTGCATATTTCCCCTCTTCTGGGAAATTTGCCGAGGAGGAGATTCGACGAGCGCTGGAGGAGAGGGATCCAAGATTGGCAAGGACGGGCACGCCGTATCTTAACGAACTGGGGCCGCCGTGGGGACGTACAGACCCTAAGGTGCTCGAAGCTGCTATTGGGAGAAGGCTTCGCCAGGAGGAGGAGAGGGACGCAGCGTTGAGGAACGATATGAGCAATTATTGCCTTAAGACTAAGCTTACTTTGCCGTTGTTGTTCCGACACACGCCTGTCGATAAGCCCGGCTTGGAGGAGACGGACATGGTGTCTGGCGCCGACAGCGTGGAGGGGAGGAGTCAGGCCAATGACGAGTTTAGACGACCGGTCGAGAGCTTGAGCCCGATACATCTGCTCCGAAAGAAAGGGAGTTATCCCCCAACGGCGATTTGGCACGGCACAAGAGACGGAGGCGTACCTCACTTCACCCATGCGCTGCCTTTCCTGAGACAGCTTGACGCACTCGGTGTCGACAGCATTGCCCTCTTCGCCGTCGATGCGAGTCATGTCTTTGACGCTTTTATACAGGAGCCGAGCGATCAGGCTTGGACCGATTATGTGCTGCCCACGCTCGAGTTCCTTCGGAAACACGTCCCTGCTGATGCTCCCGAGGTTGGGGAAAGGGAGAGGGCAAAGTTGTAGTCTTTGTCTAATGCATATGCATGGTCTATAGTCGCCTTGTCGTCTCATAATACACCCCTGCAGCGCTGCCGTCGGCCCCGGGATCAGTTGCTGCCTACGCCGTCGCAGCCTGCACCGTCACTCCTCACGCCATCGCTACCCACTGCTCACGTCGTCGCCGTCGCCGTCGCCTTCGCCGTCGTCGCCGCCTCCCCTCTCCTCGGCGGCATAGCCAGCACGCCAATCCCAACCTCGGTAATAGCCCTGCGAAGCGCCTCTCCACTCTCGTCAATACTCCTAAGGAACCTCAGCAGCTCTTTACACAGCTGCGTCTCGTCCTGCTCAATAGCAAGCCGCAACAAGCGGACAGTATCCTGCGCGTCGTCGGCTTCTTCCAGCGTGTGCATGACGAGCAGGTAGCTTGCCGCACTCCGCAGTGCCCCTGACGCAATGCAGCGTTCGTACAGGTCTCGAGGAGCTCCCACTACGCCAAACAGCAGCGACCAGTGCTCGAACTCGGTCTTGCGCGCGCACCCGACTACTACGTCGAGGGATTCGGGGAAGTGGTCGAGGAAGGTTGCTACCAAGGAGAGGGTGGCGGTTTGGTCTGGGGTCGGGGTTGTGATTTTTGGAATGGCGAGAGCGGACTTGCCGAGTTGGGCGTATGTGCCGGACTTGCTCCTCCCTGGCTCCTCGTCGGCAGCAGTGCTCTCGGTTCCTTCCGGTCTCCGAGCCGCATCAGTGTCCTTAGACTCCTTGGAACCCTCCAGGGCTTCGGCTACCGTGGAAGCCTCATGGCCTTCCTGGCCTTCGGCCAGGGCGGCCTCGGACCTCTCCGCCGCAATCGCATCCACCGTATCCTCCAGCACCGAGTGCAGAAGCACCTCGAGCGCATGGGCAAAGTACACCAGCGAGTTGTAGTAACTCGCAAACGCCAGTGCCGACCTCAGATCTCGTCTTTCGAGGTGATACCTCAGCAGCGGGGGGAGGAAGAGCATAGTGCTCGTCTGGAGCTTGAACAGGGCGAAGGGGAGTGCTCTGGCGCTCGGCTCGTGATCGACGCCAATGATGATGCCCTTATCGACAAGCAGGCTGAGCGGGTAAAAGTCCAGCCGGAGGGAGACACTCTCGCTCACGCTCTCGTACGAGTCGCGGTCGGTGTCTACCCTCGTTGCCTCTATTGTGAGCGCATCGAGCCACACACGCAGGTTGCGCCCGTCGTAGCCCCACAGACTGTTCTCCAACGTCCCCACACCCTCCAGGTGTGTCCAGTAGCTCTCTATCCTGTCCGCTAGGACTTGCATGTCGTACCGTACCTCATCGCCGCCGGCTCTCCGTGGTCGGAGGAGCACGAGACGCCCATCGACTAGGAAGATGATCGTCGCCACGATCAGGTCGTCGGCTGGATCGCCTAAGCGGCGCTGAGCGTCTGGTACTAGCCACGAGAGGGCGCGCACGCGGGCGGGTACAGTCACGAGGCCCTGGAAGCCGATAGAGCCACACAGCTGTAGCCGGATCGTATCCCGCGTAGGTAGGATGAGGAAGTGGTACAACATGCTGTCGGCCGTGTAGACTAGCAGCGAGTTGCCCAGCAAGCTCATGCACAGAACCGGCGCCGGCACGGCGTGCGCGCTCAGCACCTTTGACTCGGTCAGGTCCGCGTCGCGCGAGTACAGCCTGATGGCATACTTGCCGCCCTGCTCTGTCGCCGCGATAAGCACGTGGTGGAACCAGAGCAGGCCTCCGCGCACGCTGAAAGCCCGCTCCTCCCTCTCATGCACGAAGAGCTTCCATCTCCCAGAGGCGGCCGAGTAGTGCGTCAGACCTCGCCGGCCGGCGACCGCCACGAACCGCCCATCGCTGCTGATGCACGCGTACCGTATTGGCCAGTTTGTCGCTATGTAGACGGCTGGAATGTGGATGTGCTGCCAGACGTCCGACTCGGGGTTGATCACGCTCATATCCGGCTGGTCGGCGCCGCGGTAGACTAGCACCCGGTCGTCGAGCTGCAGGAAGGCGTACCGCGTGTTGTCGGGTGAGTGCTGGCTCGTCGTCGCGCTCTTCACGAATGGCAGCGCAAAGAGACGAGTGGGCTCGGTTGGGGCTACCATGACCAGGTCTAGGTTGCCCGGTGCCCAGAAGAGCGCCGAGACGCCTCGCATGAAGGCGTCGACCGGGCCGCTGTCTTCGTCATGATCCTGCGCTGCAACTCCCCAGCCATTTAACTGCCCGCCCATGCTCCAAACCGCCCAGCCGTGCTCATATCCCACTGCCAGCGCGTAGCCGTCCGACGTCCATGCCATCGTCTGTACAGCGCCTACCTGCACACGCAGGTTCGCCGAGTGCTTCAGGTCGAGAGCGTGTGAGAAGCGCGCAGCTTGCGGCCAAGGGGGCAGGATCATGACGTGCACTATCCCGTCTTCCAGACCCACGGCTGCCATGCCGAGCCGCAGATTCAGCGCCACCTCGACCGCCTTGACGGTCACTGGCGGGGCGGTGATCAACCCAAGGCTGGCCATACCGCTGCTTAGCGTGTCCGTCGATGGCGGCGGGTAGATCGCATGCCCCACGAAGCGCGTATCCGGTAGCGGCGTGCGTGAACTCGGCGGCTGTGCCTGCTGGAACAGTTCGAGCTGTGACACAGCGTACATGGCGTACACCCGTCCCTCATCCGTCAAGATCGTGTAGGTCACTGGCATGTCCTGTAATCGCGAGGCAGTCATTGCCATTGGGGCCGGTATCCGCTCTGCTCGTCAGCTGCCGTCGAAGGAATTCGCAGCTTACCGTTCTGGTCGAGCCAGTCTCTAGCCTTGGCGAGATCCCACATCTCGCATTCGACCTGCGCCTCGCTTTCGCCATCAAGTGGCAGTGGCGGGAAGTGCGATCCCGGCTGAGTGATCAGCTGCGTCGGCAGCGGCCATGGTACGATGAATATCGACGGCGGATACTGCAGCGAGAGGAGCAGATTGTGGCTCTGCGCAACAATACTCGTGCACTTGCCCATGACGAAGGCGACACCGCGATTCTTCAGCTCGAAGCCCCTTAGTGCCTCTCCCTCGCCGGCACCGCCGCCTGCGGGGAAGTGTGTCGTCGGTAATGACTCGTACACATCACCGGTCGTCGCTACGAGGCTGTAGATGAGCAAATGTGATGTCGCCGTCTGCGGTCAGCTGTAACGTAGACTGGTTAGCACTCACAAGGATGATGAGCGATCGTCCGTCCGAGGACCAGTACACCTCCTGGTTTGCACCCCATCGCTCTACGCTGTCCCGACTCCGGACTACCGCTGCCTGGAGGACTGTTGGCTGAAGTTGTCAGTATGTGCTGCTCTAGCTCTGGCGCACGCGGACATTCCATACGCCGATGGCGGCTGGGCTGAGTGCTGCGAAGAGGGTTCCGCGCTTGTTGGGGATGATGCGGGATGTGGGATCGCGGCCGAGGGGTGCCGGTGTGTCGAGTATCCGTGCGGCCGATGTCGGCCAATACATGGGGTGTGGGGTTCGTGGGCTGGGCTGGGCTGTGCTTGCAGAGTATTGTCGTCGACAACAACAAGCTCTGATCGACGGGGTCGGGTCGATGTGGAGGCGGCAGCGGCAGCGGCGGCGACGCGGTGGTGGAGGGTGGAAACGAGGGAAGGCGATCATGGGTATGTGGCCCCGCATTGACGTGGTAGGCGTGGGTGTTACTGCTGCCACGTGTCCTCACGCCTACTACCTGATGCGTCGTGCCTGGGTGGCCTCTTCACGTCATAGCGAGGCGTGCTCCTTGTCCTGGTGCGCAATTGCCTCCGCGTCATCGCTAGCGTCTGTGTCTGAGTCTTGTGTGTCGGTCGTCATTGCCGTCACTGCGAGCGAGGATCGCGAATCGTTCAGTGGACATCCCTCTGGGCTGGTTGGATCCATCCCACTCCTACGACTCCTCTGCGCAATCCTCCTCATCCTCCTTTTCACCTCTTCCTTCACCACCTCATCCGCCTTCGACACCCCTCATCCATCCGACCCCCTTACGCTCCTTGTTCATACTCTTCACTGATCGACCCTCCATCCCAACAACAAAATGCCAAAGCCGAGGGCCAGCGAGCCCGCACGGCAGCCCGGCTCCAAGTCGGCCGGCAAGCGCAACGTCAGCCAGCCTACCGCTACCGCAACCGCTGCAACCTCAAAGGCAAAGTTCTACGTATGTATCCTCGCCGCTCATTGACACTCCGCTGACATCTCAGGACGGCCCTACGCAGGTCACCTCCAAGGGCGTCAAGGTTCAGCCAAAGACTGGCGTGCACGGCCACGACAGCAAGGTCCTCGAGGTCACGGTGAGTACCCCGCTTATCACCAGCCGGTCCATCATTTGGCCAAGCGCGCTAATCACTTTCCTACAGATACCGCAGCCTAAAACAGTCAAGACGACGCGCAAGACCCGCAAAAGGCGAAACCCCGTCGTCGCTCTGGTCACGCTCCTCCCGCTTATCGTGCTGGCTTCCCTCTTCTCGACCGTCCTCTGCCCTCCACCTGCTGCCGAACCTAACAGTTTCAGCAAGTATGCGCTCAACTCCTTGGGCTTCGGCAAGAAGCACCACGAGTCGTCGCTGCACCAGACGCTCTGCTACCCGGCCAACCAGTACTACACGCACGTCCTCGAGCCGTACGTCTACCCCGCGATCGAGGACGTCCGCGCCAAGGTTCAGACCCACCCCGTCTACAAGCAGCACATCGAGCCCCACTACGTCATCACCAGAGATGCGGCACACCGCGTGTGGAACGGCCCCGTCAAGCCCGTCGTCGACCGCGTCTCGCGCGGAGCCAACAAGCTGTACCGCCAGTACATCGGCCCGCACGTCCCGTACGTTAAGGCAAAGTTCATCGAGGCCACCGCTCCCCTCACGCTCCATGCCCAGAAGCAGTACAACACGCACCTCGCGCATCACGTCAAGCTGGGCAAGGCTCACGCTTGCACTGCCTACAAGAACCTGAAGGGCCACTACCAGACCACTCTGAAGCACCCCTACACGAAGCAAGCCCAGGTTCACTTCTGGAACGCTTACGGTGCTGGTAAGGACTACTCGACCAAGGCGTACGCCTACTCCCGGCCACACGCCGAGTACGCCTACCGCCAGGGCAAGCACCACTTCCACAACACTATCCTGCCGAGGACCATCGAGGCCATCCGCGTGTTCTTCGAGTATGTCGCGCACTTCTACCGCCTCGCCGTTGCGCACACCAAGCTGTTCTACGAGGAGCACCTTGCTGAGCACCTCGGTCCGCACATCAAGAAGGCCAACGCCGCCGTTGGTCCTTACTATGAGGTCTTTACCGAGAAGGTCTACACGCCCTACGTCGCCCCCGTCGTCGCCGCTATCGCGCCCCACGCTACGCAGGCCCCCAAGACCTTTTGGCAGATGATCTCCGACTTTGTGCCTGCCGCCGGCAACATCGCCGAGTCTCGCGGCTCGTCTTTCCAGGACGAGAAGCTCAACGCCGAGGCCATGCGCGAGGCCAAGAGGCAGAGGGAGCAGGTCTCAAGGGCCGCCGAGCAGGCCAAGAAGAGCGTCGAGAGCGGCATCAAGGAGGCGAAGAAGACCGCTTCCAAGGTCTCGACTGACGCTCGCAAGGCGACCGACAAGGCGAAGAAGGACGCGAAGACTGCCGCGAGCGTTGCGCAAAGCTACGCCTCTGACGTTTCCGAGGGCGCTAAGACTGCCGCCAGCTCTGCGTCGAGCTACGCTTCTGACGTCTCCAAGGGCGCCAAGACTGCTGCCAGCTCTGCGTCGAGCTACGCCTCTGACGCCTCCAAGAGCGCCAGGTCTGCCGCCAGCGATATCTCAAAGAGCGCCAAATCTGCTGCGAGCGTCGCTCAGAACTACGCCTCGGATGCCTCCAGGAGCGTTGAGACTGCTGCCAGCTCGGCTTCCAGCTACGCCTCGGACGCCTCGAAGCACGCCAAGGCGTCTGCTTCGTCCGCCTCGAAGAACCTGAAGGCTTCTGCCTCGTCTGCCGAGACCCAGGTCCGTCGCGCGACCGACGCGGCGAAGCAGGGTGCCGCTTCGGTTGCGGAAAACGTCAAGGCGTCCGTCTCTTCCGCCTCGAAGGAGGCCGAGAAGACTGCGTCGACTGCCTCTCGCAAGCTGAAGGCATCCGCGTCGTCCGCCAGCGTTGAGGCCGAGAAGGCGACCGCCCACGTGAAGAAGGAGGCGTCCTCTGCCTCTGTCCGCGCCGAGGCATCCGCGTCGTCCGCTTCTATCAAGGCCAGGGCGTCCGCGTCCTCGGCCTCGCTCCGTGCCAACGTCTCTGGTGCCTCTGTCGCTGCGGACGTCAAGAGCGCGACCGACAGCGTCAAGGACGGTGCGGCCTACGCTACCGACCAGGCGAAGGGCGCTGCCGCTTCCGCGCACCAGGGTGTCAAGGACACTGCCGAGAAGGTGAAGAAGGGCGCCGCCTACGTCGCCGAGGCTGCTGGTGCCGCCGCCGCCGTCGGTGCTGAGAAGGCTCAGGCGTCGGCCTCGTCTGTCGGCAGCGCCGCCGCTGAGGGTACTGCGCGCGCCAAGGCCTCCGTTGCCTCTGCTGCCAACGCTGCCGCTGCTGGGACCGAGAAGGCCAAGGCATCCGTCGCCTCAGCTGCTGACGAGGCTGCCGGAGCCGCCGCCGCGGGCACTGCTAAGGCCAAGGCGTCCGTCGCCTCTGCCGGCAACGCCGCGGCCGCTGGCACTGACAAGGCCAGGGCCTCGGTCGCTTCTGCCGCCAACGACGCTGCCGCTGGTACCGCTAAGGCGAAGGCCTCGGTCGCCTCTGCTGGCAGCGTCGTCGCCGAGAGCGCCGCCTCTGGCACCGCTCGTGCTAAGGAGTCCGTCGCGTCTGCGGGCAACGCTGCCGCCGCTGGAACTGACAAGGCCAAGGCGTCTGTTGCGTCTGCTGGCAACGCCGCTGCCTCGGGCACCGCCAAGGTCAAGCAGGGCGCCAAGTCTGCGACTCGCCAGGTGAAGGACAGCGCTGCCTCTGCCTCGGCCGCTGGCGAGGCCACCCAGGCTAACGTCCGCTCGCTGGCCAGCGAGTCGGCCGAGTCTGCCGCGCGCAGCATCAAAAACTCCAAGGCCGAGGACGCTAAGGCTACGGTCGTTGCCGGCGAGCCCGTTGTCCAGAAGGTCCTTGTTGAGGAGGTTGTGATCGAGGAGAAGCCCGTCAAGGGTGCCTCTGGCAAGGACCAGGTCAAGGACGCCAAGGCGGACGAGGCCGAGCACGGCAAGATCACGGAGCGCCTCGCCAGTCTCAAGAAGGATGTCGACAACGTCGGCCGCACCGCGTACGGCCAGGTCCAGTCCGAGCTGATCCGGGCGTACCAGAAGTTCATCGACAAGGACATTCCCGAGCGCCAGGCGATCGGCGTGCAGTCTCTGGACCGCGAGATCACTCGGATGTTCAACGGCCTTGACCGTCTGTACTCCAACTCGAAGACCCTGACGCGCGAGCAGGTCGCCGAGTCGGTGCGCATGAGCGACGCAAAGGTGTCCAAGGTGCTCGACACTGTGCGCTTCGGCGTCGCGGCGTACCAGGACCGCATTGCGGACCCGGCCCAGCCCGCCATCGCGGATGCGAAGTCGCAGCTGTACCGCCTCGAGACCGAGGTCGAGGCGCTCGGCAAGCGCCTGACCGCTGACAGCTCGACGAGCAACCGCGAGTGGGCGGCTTACAAGGCCGTCAAGCGTGACCTGGACGACTGGAAGAAGAAGATTGACACGAACGAGCCGAGCAAGAAGCTCAAGGAGGTGCAGCAGAAGGCCAAGGTTGCTATTGCGGAGGTGCAGACCGAGTTTGACGAGCTGTTTGGCGGATGGAGGGAGCATAGGGACAGGATCCGCCAGGTCGCCCTCGACAGGATCGAGGCGAGGGAGACGGTTGCGAAGGAAAAGGGCAAGTAGGCTGCGCGTAGCTGAGCGAAGCGAAAGCGCAGCGCTGCGTTGTCCGAGTTGCACGAGTCCGTAGTTGAGTCGAGCGAGGAGGCAATAGCCAGAGCCGCAAGTCCGTAGTGGATGGAGCGTAGTCGTACACGTTAGTTTCGCAATTCCCCATTCCCCTCCCCTTTCTCTTTCCCAGTCGCGATGACCCGAATCCCGCGCCAATCAGTTTTCAATAGATACCGTATCTCCCACCCCCCCGGCCGTAGAGTTAGTGCCCGGATGTTATTTTGATCTTGTGTGTGGTATGTGGTGCTTGCGCCGTACTTGCTCCTGATTGTGCATGTGTGAGTGCGTGAGTGGTGCCTCTCACAACCTCCGGGTGACTGAGATGTCTTGTACCGGTGCCACCTATCGTTGCACCAAAATGACAATGATAGCGATGGTCAGCTGATCAAAGATGTCGTATCAGGGTATGCAACGAGCAGCACCAGGCATGATGTCAACGGTTCAAAGAGCCGTGCCTGGGAGATCCGCCAGTCTCCTGTCCGCTTGTGCTGGATGATTACGCGCGGAACCAATTAGCTCCTGCAGAGCTCCTCTGTATAGGCTCAAAGGGGGACGGTTCATATCCGTCCGACCGGCCGGTAAGCGGTAAGGGAGGCAGCGGTACAGTCGGCTATCCACCCCGCTCACTCCGCCTGACTGTGACCATCTCCACACACCTCAGAAGTCCACTTTGAAAGCAACTCTCACGTTTTCCGTCTCCCATACTCATTGATTTGAATCGGCACGCCCGCCAACCGTTCCCAGCCTTGTTGTCAAGTTACATATTGATTCAGAGAAGAGTAGAGTCAGTCGGAGAATACGATGGCCGGACCGTGAGTAGGCTGCTTGCTCCAACGAGACTCTATGTCTGGAGACGGATAGAGCGAGCTTGGCAATTGAGTGAGTCAGAGCTGACTTACAGGAGCGAGCCACCCACCCCCTTTACAGGGCCGTGGGCTCGGCGAGCCCGCGATATGGACCAGTGGTTGATTGGTGAGTGACCCTCGCCGAAGGCGAGGCGGAGCGCGAGCGAAGCGAGCTTGATCAGTGAACCTCAAGAGTGAGGCGGAGCGAGTGAACTCAGCCGGCGCTAGCCGGCTTGTCCACTTCGATCGATCGAAAGAAGGAGGTGAAGCTGTGGAGTCCGAGGTTCTTCGGCGAACGGCGTGCTTCTTCCCCCCCCTCCCCTCCCCTTCCCCCACCGTCACTTCGTCGACCCTACCGGCCAGGCAGCCGGTGACGTCTTGCGATCGGCGCTCGGAGAGAGATAAGGCTCTGCGGCGGAGGTTACTAGCTGAACGCCGCGGCTCATGCCGATGGACACCGCGATAAGCCCCAGCTTTGGGCTTAGCCTTGGCCCCAGCCTTGGGCCCGGACTTGGAGTCCCCGGAGTTGAGAGTTGTCACCAGGCGTTGCGCCCCGCCTCCACTCCCCTTCCCCTCTCACCTTCGCATCCTCGAGGTCGTTCATGACAGCTCCTCACGCACGGAGCAACTTGAAGTCGAAAGGAGAGCATGGCTAACTCTCAGACCACAAGACGGTCGTTTCGGCCACGACGGCTTCGATCGTGTCTACGTTTGCTGGGTTTCCGGTATGTATCAGGCGCGGAGCGCACGTAGGGCTCGGAGAGCCCGGAGAGCGCGACACGTTAACAACCGTCATCGCTTCGAAGGCGCTGGTGCTTGGGACCACCATTGATCCGGGAGTACTGGTTATGCTTGGGTTGTTTGAGGCAACCCGGCGCTTGGCAGGTCCTCCAGCACCCAAGGCATCTCCGCTAGCCGCAAACGCTCGTTGCTCGAGTGTAGAGCGTGCTCCCCAGGCTCCAGACAAGCATCGGAGTGTACACGGTCCTTGTGCTCCCGGTGTTCTCGTCACTCTCAGTGCTCTTAGCGCTCTAAAAGCTACGATGTGACCAAGACAGCTAACACACAGCTCGACTCGCTCAAGAGCCGCCTGCAAAGCTCAAGAGAGAACTTGACGATCCCGAGACTGGCCAGAGAGGTCATCAAGGAGGAGGGCATTGGAGGGTGAGTCTCAAGGGGCACGGCAGTGCCCCGCACAATGAGTGCTGTTCGAGAAGCCTTGCGGTGCAGTTCCGTCTTGGACAGGACGGCGGGCAGGACTTCGATGGTCGGGCGAGGACGTCATGCTCAAGCAGTCGGGAGCTGTGGGGTGTAACTGCGGGGATGGGGACAGACAGATTGGCGAAGTGATCGTCGCATTGATCGCTCCGTGCGCTTCTGGAGTTGTTCTCTCAGGTGACCAGATTGGCATTGCCTCACTGCCTCGTTGCCTCCGACCTCTCGCTATGCCCCACCGCTGTCTTTCGCTTCCCCCGACGAGCCGTTCTCGAGGCCACAAGCCTAGTCGGGGGCCAGCAACCACTCGTGCCCCTCGTGCCGCTCACGCGGCACTCCCAGCACACGCGCACTCGCTCGCTCCGCTCGCTCGCATCATGCTAACATTCAGACTCTGGCGCGGCTTCCCCCTCCCGCTCATAACGATCAGCATAGTCCGCACAATCTCGTTCAGCATCTACAGCGCGACGAAGCGGATTCTGAACTCGGTACCAGGCGAGCCGGAGCCAACGGATAGCGGGACGGGCAAGCGGCCGTGGATCAACCTCCGCCTTGGGATTCTGAATGGCGACTCGACGCTCGATGTGGCGCTTACGAGCTTGCTGGCTGGTGCGGCGTCGGGCGCGGTGGTTTGTGTTGGTAGCGCGCCTTTTGAACTCGTCAAGGTGAGTTTGCGTCTCTCACTGTCATAACTAACACGCAGGTCCGGCGACAACTCGAATACCAAATCTACCGCGACAGTCATCCGGAGCTTTACGGGCCTGCCGAGCCACCACCCTTTTCCTCCTCTTCTTCTTCCTCTTCAACAACGTCAAAAGTCCGAGCCCAAGCCGCGCCAGCAGGGGCGAGTGCGGCGCCCCAGCCGGCCGCTTCGGCAGCCACGGAAGTCTCCCGAGCAGCGGCAGCAGCGGCCGAAGCCTCGCGAGCAGCGGGCGCTGCGTCTGCCGCCTCAGCTGCGTCAGCTGCGTCGGCCGTGCACTCCGCCCCAGCCAAGAAACCACCAGCCTTCGTCCCGCCCTCGACGCTCCAGGCCGTGCGGCTCATCGTGGACAAATCAGGCCCATTGGGGCTGTGGACGGGTTTCCGACTCCACTTCGTCCGCGACACGATGGGGACCGCGCTCTACTTTGCCGAATACGACGTGATGCGATACTGGCTCGGCCGGAGGAGTGGGGAGGGCATGGGCGGCGTCAGTGGCGAGCAGGGCGAGCTCCCAGACTGGGCGAGGGGATGGCTGCCGGTCCAGCTTGTGCCGTTTATTTGTGGGAGCGTGGCGGGGGTTACGAGCTGGGCGCTGATTTATCCTGTTGATGTGAGTTCAAGAGCTGCTTCGGCGTAAGCCGAAGGGGCGGTGGTCTGGTCAGGCGATGCCAGAGCAGGCGGGCCCCTCAGGCAGCTCCGCGGAGAGTAGAGTACAAGCTAACCTCCAGGCAATCAAGACGAAAGCCCAACAACGAGCCCTCTCCTCGCTCCCCGCCCGCACGCCATTGACGCAATTCCGCCGCCTGGTGAGAGGGACAGACCCCGCACACCCCAAGCCGCTCCTGACTGGCGTGGCGAGGCTGTACCGCGGCCTCGGGGTCAGTATGATCCGCAGCATGCTCACGCACGGCCTGCTCTGGACTCTGGTCGACTGGACGAGCGGGTGGATCGACACGAGGCCGTGCGAGCGGTGGCTGGCGAAGGAGGAGCTGAAGTAGAGCTTGTGGAGCCCGTGGGGTCCATAGAGCTCGTAGGGCACGCAGGGCCCGTGAAGCTCGTACGGCCCGAGAGGCCTTAGAGCTTTAGAGCTCTGCATCTTGGCCTCGGCTAGGTGCTTGGTCTTCGAGTCTTCAGGTCCGGAGGTTTAGAGCGCGGTGGCTTCGCATGGGAGGACCGCAGCGGACAGCTCGGTGCAAGGCGGGATAGCTTGTGCCGGCTCAAAGCGGGAGCAGCCTCGGCGTTGCCACCTCTGTCGAGCACCAAGCGCCAGGCTGGACCGTACGTCACGGAACGAGACTTCGCAGGCGTATGCTTGTCTTCCGTCTGCAGAGTGTAGAGTGCAGACAGCACCTGGCGCCAGTCACCCAGCGAGCCCCCGATCGTGCTCTCCTCCCCCGCACTGTCGACAACAACCGCATCCCCTTCATCACACACACCGATCTATCCTGCTCCCCACTCCGTTTATCCTCACCTCACACCCACCTATAAATCGTATAACACTAGTCAACTTTATAAGCACCGGCTCCATGCCGATCATAAGGACGTCGCGAACGGCACTGAGCGTCCGTGCCACCCGCACGTCCACACACCCAAACACCCACACAACACACCCACAAACAAACCTCACATACCTCCACACAGCAAATCGTATCCCAATGCATTGTTGCTTCTAAGCTTGTCTAGAGTGTACAACGCCGCCCCTTGGGGTGGTCGTCAAGATGTCCATATTGTCTTCTTTCGCCCATCTGCTTCCACGACTCGACTCCTGTTCGGCGCCCTCGATCTCTTCCTTCGCTTCGCTGGGCACAGAGCTGCCGCGAGGGACGTAGAGCATACCCCAGATCGGACGTCGTGGAGCCGAGCTGGAGCAGGGATTCGTTGCGCTTGGTGAACCTTGTGAGTCCGCACTGAGTGTTTCCGTAGGTCGACACTGCACCGACAAAGGAGCCGGCCCGATTCAGTTCGACCCGGGCTGTCGGTCTCATCACTGTCTCCAACTTCGGATCTCCTGCCCACGATCTCTCCTCACGGCCCTCGTCATCGGCCCGCGGCCTCAGCCACCCCAGCTCCCTGCGTCGGCCCACAGTGAGCCCCCAGCTCACGGCATCGTCATCGGCCCACGCCCACAGTCCCTAGCTCACACGCCTCGACTTCGGCATCGGCATCGGCCCATGGCCTCAGCCGAAGCCTAAACCTGAGCTCCGAGCCTACTGGAACTCATCCGGGTGCGCCGCCGAGCACTCATCCGCCCACTCCTTAGTCGCCATCTGCGTCAACCGGGAAACACACCTCGCGAACGCGAACAGTTCCTCATCATTAGAGAACAGCTCATGGTTGATATTCGCGTCTGTGGGAGCGCCCATCTCAGCCAATTTAGCGCTAACAGCATGCTGCGTCTCGGGGTCATCGGCCGAGAAGATGGTGTACAGCGGTCCGTCAGACGACGCAAAAAGCTTGACCTTCATCTCGTAAGCTGCGTCGACGAACGTGATGAAGCGCCGGGCTTGGTCGCGCTCAGACAGCGTCAGCTTGGGGATGTCCTCGACGAAGATGGTGTGGAACGTCTTTGTTATCTCGAGATAGTCGCTGGCTGATAGGGGGCGGTTGCACAGGTCGTCAAAGGTGAAGCGGGCTACGTGCCCGCTCGACTCTGGGACGGCGACTTCGCGACCCCACAGAGACAACTTCCGGCCTAGGCGGATTTCTGGGTCCACGTCGGCTGATGCAAGGCCGTGGAAGAGCTTGTCCATCTCTGAAGAGGTCTCGGGGCCAAGAGGGTGGTAGTACACTTTCGTCAGGGTGCGGGGGATCTTGCGATAGTCGGTGCCACTGTCTAGGTCGACGACGTTGAAGCGCTCCTTGATCAGGTCGATGGCGGGGATGAAGAGCTCTCGCTGGAGACCGTTTTGGTAGAGTTCGTCGGGGTGGCGGCTGATGTCAGCTTTCTGTGCATCACGAAAGCTCTCATCCTCCACTGTCCATGCTCCGATCTCCAACCGGCGCCCCTCTGTCACTCCAACTCCCCTCTCCAATTGCCGATGTACTGCCTTCGGCAGTACGTCTTCCTGTACTCACTTGGACGTGATAAAGCTCACGACGCCGAAATCCGTCAACCGCTCAAACAACACACGCAGCATCATCGCCGTCACAATGTCGGTAACCTGGAACTCGTCGAAACACAACACACGTCCGTCGGCGGCAATACTCCGCGCGACCTCGGGCATGGCGTCGCGCTTGCCGTCTCCCTCGGCGACGTATCGCTCCGTGACCGCGTGCATGCGCTTCATGACCTCGATCATGAACGCGTGGAAGTGGATACGCGTGCTCCCGTACTTGCCCCCCTTGCGGAACTGCTGCGGCAGCGTCGAGTGGAAGAGGTCCATCAGCATCGTCTTGCCCGTGCCGACGCTGCCGTAGAGGTACAGCCCCTTGGGGACTTGCTCGAGCGGGATGATGGGCTCGTGGTCGACTGTTTTGCGCGTGAAGAACTTGCCGAACTGGACGTCAGCTGACAGTCGGGAGAAGGAGGAGGGGGAGTGGGAAGTGTAGGATACTCACGAAGCTCGGCTCAACCTTCGTCTCGGACTCTGGGATCGGTCCGGGGTCGTAGTGCCGCAGCTCCTCGTGGAAGTCTTGCAGACGCTGGATGATCTCCTTCTGATACGGGTCGGCGCGGAGGACACCCGTTCGTACGAGGTAGTCGTACCGTGTCATCGGGTCTGCGGTCAGCTAACGAGTTCTGTGGTACAGCTGAGATGAGCAGCTGAAGCGACATGTGTGCTTGCGGATCGCCCAATCACTCTTCCTAGCCTCCGAGCTGCCCTAACGCTGTACGCACCAGCAAAGGACGCCGCGGCCTCGGCATCCTGCATCTTCTTCTCGGCGGCGGCGTGCGAGCCTTGCGGAGACTTGGCCTCGTCGCTGACGACCTGGGCTTGGGGGTGCAGATTCCGAGCTCCCGCCGAGGTCTGTAACGAGCGAGTCCGAGGCTGCATCTGGATCTCGGCCAAGCGCTGCTTCTGCACGCGAGCCGCAGCGGGCCGGGTCGGCGTCGATGTCAGGCGCACAGCTCGCGCCGCGTTGACGCCGGCAGTCAGGCGGCGGTGGTACATGGTGTGAGTGTCGGTGGGCGACGGCGAAGTAAAGATGTGAGAGCAACAAAAGTAACGTCACTCTCGGGATTGGTATTACCGAGGCAGAGTCAGTCAGAGTTGGGGTGTCCGCCTTCGGTACGTCGGTGGGAGACTCCGCCGACAATCCGTGTCGGCGCGGCGCGGCGGGCCAGGCCAGGCGGAATGACATAGTGTGCTCGGATTATCTGCCACATGGCTCTGCTTCCGCCTCTCGTGCCTGGGTGACAGTCGATTTGTGGCTATCACGTGGTTAAGTTTGCCCCCGCCCCCGCTGAATGCCGTTGTCAACAACAAACCGGACCGCGATTGACTTCTTTCCCAGACACAAACAAACCCCATCCACCCCCTGCGAGAACCTGCGCTGCCCACCATGTCGCGCCGACAACAGACTGCCGGTCGACCAGCAAGCCGACCAGCATCCCTAGCCGCCGGATCACGCATAGCGCGCGCTCAGTCCGCCATGGCGCCGCCGGGCACACCGCGAAGAGCAACGACGACGGCCCTCGCCGGCCCCAACGCAGTTAAGCTCAGCTCCGAGGCGAGCGAGACAAACATCCACGTCGTTGTCAGGTGTCGCGGCCGATCACAGAAGGAGATTGACGAGGCTACTCCGGTAATCACGAGCACGGGCGGGCCACTCACCAAGAACATCACGGTCGAGACGACGCCCGTTGCGGCGGCAGCGGCCGCATCCACCTTCACTACGGCTAGCAGCTACAACAATGGGAGCGGAAACACAAGGACGTATCCTTTCGACAAGGTGTTTGGGCCGGAGGCGGATCAGACGATGGTCTTCAACGAGGTTGCCGAGAACATGCTTGACGAGGTGCTGGCTGGTTACAACTGCACCATCTTTGCCTACGGACAGACGGGTACGGGAAAGACGTAAGTTGGAGAACACTGGAGGCGCTGACAGATAGGTACACTATGGCCGGAGACGTCGAGCCGACCCCGCTGATGGAGCCGTCGACCGAGGCAGGCATCATCCCGCGAGTACTCCACCGACTATTTGCTCTTCTCGATGCTCAGGAGAACGCCGAGTACTCTGTCCGCGCATCCTATGTCGAGCTGTACAACGAGGAGCTCCGCGACCTCCTTGCTCCCGAGTACAAGGACTACACGGGCGGATCCCAGATCAAGATCTTCGACGACGCATCCAAGAAGGGTGTTATCATCCAGGGACTGGAGGAGGCTGGTGTGCCCGACGTTAAGGGCGGCCTGGCGCTGCTCAACAAGGGAACGCAGCGAAGACAGACGGCCGAGACGAAGATGAACTCGGTGTCATCGCGATCACACTCGATCTTCACCCTCACAGTCGCTGTGAAGGAGACGTCGGCGGACAAGGGCGAGGACCTGCTCCGCATCGGCAAGTTCAACCTCGTCGACCTGGCTGGATCGGAGGCCATCGGTCGATCAGGTGCCGAGAATAAGCGCGCTCGCGAAGCCGGCATGATCAACCAGTCTCTCCTGACGCTCGGCCGTGTCATCTCCGCTTTAGTAGACAAGAGCCACCACGTGCCGTACCGAGAGTCGAAGCTCACACGACTGCTGCAAGACTCACTCGGCGGACGGACGAAGACGTGCATTATTGCGACGGTCTCGCCAACGCGGTCGAACATGGAGGAGACAATCTCGACGCTCGACTACGCTCTCCGCGCCAAGTCGATCAAGAACCGCCCCGAGGTCAACTCGCACATGACGAAAGCCGGTCTGCTGAAGGAGTACCTGACCGAAATTGAGCGACTCAAGGCCGACCTGTTTGCGACTCGTGAGAAGAACGGTATCTGGATGGATCCCGAGAACTACAAGGATCTCCAGAAGACGCAGCAGCGGCAGAAGAGCGACTACGACGAGGCGCGCCAGCGCGTCACCGCGATCGAGGTTGAGCTCAAGACGCGCAAGGCCGAGTTCGAGAAGCTCACAGATCGATTCGTCAAGACCGACTCGGAGCTCAAAGTCGCGCGCGAGGCAGAGCAGCAGCTCGGCAGTCTTCTCGAGAAGGCGAAGGTCGACGTTGACAGGGCGCTGTTGGAGCTTGCCCAGGAGCGAGTCGTCAGCGAGGCGTACCAGCGCGGAGAGGAGAGGCTCAATGTGGTTGCTGGCGAGCTGCGATCAGTCGCTACGGATAGCATCCACGATGTCGGCGGACTTCACGACAAGGTCGAGCGCATGGCGACCGTCCTTGATGGAAACTCGGAGTGCTCGTCCCGCTTTGGCAGCGACATGCGATCGCTCTTCCAGGTTCTGCAGAGTGACTTGTCTCAGCTTCATTCAGTACAGAGCGAGTTTGGCAACACGATTCGAAGTGACATGGAGAGCTACGCCCGGCGAGGGGCAGAGGTGAGTTGTCGTGACTCGCATATTCAGCTGACGTTCAGGAATCACGGCGTCACTTGGCAGACCTAAACTCATCTTTCAAGGCGTTTGAGCAGCTCGTGGAGTCGTTGCAGGGCAGCACGGAGCAGGGCGCAGCACAGGCTGCTGACCGCGCAGCGGCTATCATGGCTGTTAAGGCTGAGATCCTGTCCGCAGTCCGTGCACAGGCTCAGGCCGAGACTGAGCGCTTCACCAAGATGGGCGAGGCTCTTCTGATCGAGCAGCAGAAGCATCTCTCGACGGTCAGCAACGTCATCAACTCGACAGCCGATGTGGTTGAAGCCGTTCTGACCGCCGCTCGCACCCTCAACACGGCTCAGAACGAGACGCTCCAGTCGGCGAAGCAGCAGTCCAATTCTGCCGCCGAGGCTGAGATCGCCCGCCTGAGAGCCCAGAACCAGCAGCTCACGCAACTTCTTATCGACAAGGATGCTGAGACGGCCAAGATTCGCGAGGACCTCATTGCTGGTGTGACCAATCTCATTGTCGGCGTGACGGATGCGCAGAACACGAGCTTGCGGTCGGCCATCGGCAAGATCCAGGCTGGCAACGACGCTGGTCTCAGGGAGGTACAGGCATTCAAGATGTCGCAAAGCGCGGCTATCGACAAGGGCTCGGCGTCCATGGAGACCTTTGCGCGGGAGATTGCCACGCAAAAGGAGGCGTTCGAGGATCAGCGTGGTAACGGCCAGCGTGCTCTTGCTGAGGCAGAGCGGGGACTGCAGTCGAGCTTGGAGGAGTATGCCTCCGAAGCTAGCGAGCAGGCTCGCATTCATGTCGAGAGCGTCGATGGCTTCTGTGGCCTCATCACAGAGCAGGCTGAGGGATGTGAGTACCAAAATCTCTACGTGGCGACTTTGCTGACAGAAAAGTGGAGACGAATGTGTCGGATAGGGCTCAGGAGCAGGCGGAGACGATCGCCTCACTGCGCACCAACAGCAAGGCGAGCTTCGAGCTGTCGAGCCAGCGAGTTCGCGCGGGCGCGGACGACATTGAGCGGCTAACATCGACGCTGCTTGACTCGGTAAGCTCGCCCCCCATAGCAAGTCACTGACGAACAGCATGCCACCTCCTCCGAGGCCTCAGCACAGGCTCACCGATCGGCGAAGCGCAAGATCGACGAGATCAGCGACACCACTGAAAACTTCCTGGGCAGCCTGCGGGAGGACGAGCCGACAGGCGACACACCCCGAAAGCGCACCTGGGACATCCCGAGCTGGCAGCGGACGGAGCCTCGCGAGGTGCTGCTGAACGGATTCAGGCGGCAGACGGCGCTGGCTGCGTCTCCGCTCAAGCGCTCATTCTCGATAGGAGATGAGGAGGAGGCGAATGTCTCGCACGCAAGCGCCGCAACTGCCACTAGTGTCGGCTCAGCGGTCAGCGCTGCTTCAGCGGCATTTGCGAACGGCACAGCTAGCCGACCACGATCTCCCGCTGACGTGCTGGAGTCGCGGTCGCTGCGGCCAGCGGCAAGCCTTCCGCCATTATCCCGCGTGAGCAGCCAGAACTCGACCACAGAGGACGTCCTCGTCAACTCGATGAACGGCAAGCGACCGAAGAGTAAGCGGCTAGACAGCGAGCCGCGGCCACAGCTCAGCGTGCTCGGCGAAGGGGGCAACATTCCCCGGCGGCAGCGATTGCGCTAGAAGCACATTCATTGTAACTGGTAATATCGGCCCCCAATGAGCTGGAGTGGAAGATTGGAGAGAGGAGAAACAGTGACACGCCACTAGAGAAAACGGGACAGAGAGACGGACTCGAGATTGGACTAGAATTAGGACTCTGCTTTGTATCAGTGTATCGCTCTTTGAGTTGTTGTACTTGCCATTCCGCATGCTTGCGACTGCGAATGCGACGCGCGACCAATCTGCATGCATCATTCTTGGACGCTGTTGGAGACTGACTGCGACAGGAGCTCGGTCTGTATGCCAGCGATCCTCAGCGTTAGGCAGTAAGTCAGCCTTTGGCTCGTGGATTGAGATGGGCGTCGACTCCGGGTGCTCATGAGTCATGAGCACCCTTTGAAAGTACGCGTGGGCGAGCTGGAACCGATCCAGCAATGCACTATTCGTGGCTGCAGTAGCTGTCCACATAGTGCCATACGACGCGAGACAGCGCATGCTGCCGAAATGGAAGTGCAAGGAGCAGGCAGTATCTCCCCGCGAGGCCAGCGATCACAATATCACAACGCCATCAGCTGCGCCGCGTGCGCCATCCGCGACGCCTTCCGAGCGCCACCGAGCGCCACTACTAATGCGGGACGACGGCAGCGCTCGAAATCGACTACGTTGGGAATCAGCGTGACGCGCGCTGGTAAGACACGCGGCGCGTTGGTCTGGAAACACGCCAGCGCAAGTGTCAGCCAGGAGAGTTCAAGACATGGGTTTGCCGGGAGCTACCAGCTGCGCTTTCCGGCTGCCGCGGTGAAGTAGCGTCGAGCAGCCAGGCGCAAGGCGCCGTCTCGCACTGAGCATTTCGCATCGGGGGCCGCGAAGATCTGGAGTCATGCGCGACACATGGACTCAAGTTGAGCTCGCACTTTGCAGTGCGAGCGCAGCGGCAGTTCTGATAAAGCAGCTAGGAAGGAAGCCTCAGGCAGGCAAGGCAAGCGGGTGCACATGTCGGTTGAGGGTGCTCCGCGAACCTTGAATGGCCTCGAGTTCCCGGTGTCCACCAAACGAGTCTAGAGAGTCCAGACCTGCTCCTCCGTCTTCTGAACCAATTGATGCCATCTGCGCCAGTGCAGATGAGGGGCAGAGATGGCCGGGCCAGCTAAGCCATGTCAAGGTTCCCAAATCCCCCGAAATTGCTCATCAATTGGAGAGAAAAAGAGGGTACGTAGACGACAGAGGGAACGCGAATGCGCGATTGCTGCGCGTGGCGTCTGGCGCGTCTTCCGGCTCAGACATAGGGTCCGGAACGGCTCACGGCTTGGCGGGAAGCTGCCGATCCGAAGAAGGTGAGGGTCCGGGTTGGGCTTCCACTGTGGGCTGCTCGCTCTCCATGCCTTGATGCATGGCTTGTCTTGGGTGCTGAGTTCTTGGACTCTGCTGAGCAGCACCGAGGCTAGCATCGTCGCCAAGAGTACATGCATGCTTTTGTGGAATTGCAGTAAGAGACAACCGGCTGTGAACACATCAGCTGAGTGCTCACGTCTCTCTACCCCGCGACCCCGTGTTCCCCCTGTTGTCTGCCGTGGAGCGAGGCTTCGTGTAAGCGTACGCACGCAGACTCACGCTTCAGTTGTGCTTCAGCGCTCCGATACGGCGCAGATGCCCCCTTCTCCTTGTGCCCCCTGGCTGCTCCTCCTGCTTTGCACTGTAATCACTCGTGAGCTCGTGAGGCAGTTGCTTTCGCGACCGACGCGTATCGCGACTCGCGCACAACTGAATTGGCCTCATGTCAGGCAAACCAGGCATGCTTTCAATTGCTCTTAATGACTCGTGCCCCGGAACGACGCTTTCGGCAGTGACTGAGACTCGTAGATCGAGCAGGACCCGACCTCGATCTCGGACGTGCACAGGTCTCACAGTACGCATATACGCATACCGGTACCAAGGCAAACCGACGTGCCGTAGCTCGATCATGGTGCGCCGGTCGGAAGGATTGGGACACAAACAGAAGGACTTCAGGTACCCAGGTAGCGCAAGTGCACGTCCGTCGAGCTTGGGGTGAGGATTCTCGATGACCGCCATACCGACCTCTGTACCTTCGTACCTAGCAGGAACCTTCGACCCTGGTGCTCAATTCTGTCTCTGCCTGAGAGCCTGATACTCCAAAATGTAACGCGCCTTCTTTCTCGCTTCTCCATGTCACTCGCGCGATCCTCTGCCAGTCCAGCGAGCATAGTCTGCTGCTTGGTCCTGAATCGGTCTGTGCGTTGGGATGTGCGGGGCAGCAAGCTGCAATATCCCTTCCCTTTGTCTACGTCCCTCAATCTTGAGAGCTTCTGGACTTCAGTAGCTTCGCGAGGTCGGAATGGCGCTGGACGGCTGCTGGTGAACGGGTGCTGTGCATGTGCGCTTGGCAGCGGTGTGCCTCTATATGTCTTACACTTCCGTGCTATTTCGTGGCGTCCTTGATGTCTGGCAGCTGGCACTCGTTTTTCGATTACCGCAGCTAAACACCTTGCGCCGCAATCTTCGGACTACCGATGCATTTCCAGCCGCTGCGATGCACGAACTGAGAATGCATCAGAGATGGGCCAAGACCGGTGCAGGTCTATTTGCGCCTGACCTGCCGTTCCTAGTACGAAGCTTCGCGATCACGTTCCGGGACAGTAAGGTCGTCAGGCAACAGGTGGTCACTGCTGACGCTTGTGACTGAGCTCAGGCATCCGCTGCAGACGCAATAAAGATTGTCTTACCGTTTATGCCGGAGAAGCACTGCAAAGCAGGATGCGAATAAGCCGACATGGTGCTGCAAGCCACTGCTGCATGTAGCTTTGATTGCTGTCGCATTGACGACCTTTGCGGGTGGTGGGATGGCTATGTGGCACACGCTGAGCGCAGATCGACTGCCTAACATAGCTCCTCAGCCGGAGAGAGCGCAGATAGTATTCAGAGCCATCTCAGAGAAGCTGCTGTGCTTGAAAAGCAGCTGCAATGGGTATACATGCCTCGAGATATGCGCTTTGCTTTGAGGGTCTCCACCATTCCAATCATGACCTCGTAAGAAACACGTAAGCGACACTACCTCTGAATGCGAGACTAAGATCGGCGGCGGTCTGGGCGCAGGATCTTACTGCGGCGGCGGTGGGCAGTTTCCGTCCACCGCTCAAGCGGACAACTTCGACTTGCGAGCTTCGTCGACTTCTTTCCCTCACCTGCTTACGGCTGCAGAATCCTCATGGCCTGAAAGAACATCTAGATCCAAGGACCTAATCCATGAACGACAGTGCTGTTTGCCTGAGACTAGTGCCTGTGTACATAAGTGCAGCCGCAGATGGAGGATGGATGAGCCGTCTCTGCTGCTTGCAGGCAGTCACCCAGAGTGCTGACCCCCTTGGCGTCCTGGCATGCAAGGCGTCCTATTTTGTCGACGGCACAACAGACAGGCCAAAATTGACGTGCCTGTAACAGAGTCGTAGGGCTTTTGAGCAAAGTCCAGCCGAGATGGACGGTGCGGCCAGGTCCTGCAGAGTCGGAACTGAAGCTTAATTCATAGCTCGTCCTGACCCTTGAATGCACCGCGGCGCGCGGCAGCTGAGACGCGTCCACGGCCGCCCTCGTCGTAGGACTGAGCCTACCCCTTACCTTATCCGCACGTTAAACCTCGAACCCTTCCTCTCTCGTAAGCCAGCTCCTGCCGTACTGGACGGCACTGCTCCTGTTGCCCCGAGGAACCCCAAGAATGCCCACGGCCAGGTACCCTTGCGGGACCTCTCACCTGCAGGGTCGGCTGTGAGATGGATTGCCTTTCGTCCTCCGTACAGCATCCTCGACGTTCGCTTTTTGCTATGGGTGCCCGTTGTGGGACCTGTGCCGGGTAGACAGAGCGCGTGGTGTGTAACACAACTAGGCCCGTCCCCTTGGTGGAAGACGCTCTAGGCCTGGCACTTTGCCTCAACTCACTCCTCGTCTCTGCGTGTTGGACGAAACAGTGCGCTGTGCGCTTTGCTGTTGATTCCAACTTCATTCCTTCGCTTCCTCTCCATCATTGCCCTCCTATACACGCCGGCGACGTGATATATCGCCTCTGCTCGCCGTCACTCGTTTACTGCTTTCGTTCTCTGTTTTCTTCGACGTCCCGACTCGATAGCCCCTTCGCCTGTGGGCTCTCGAAAGAAGGACAGCGAGTCTGGTCGAACTCCTTTTCTTCTCTCGACCCGCCTAATACGACAAACCCACACAGCGACACTACCCAGTCGACCTTCACCGACATTCGACAAGCCCTTCGACCGACACTGACTGCCCTCATCCCCCCCTCCCCCTCACGCCGACATTCTCTCCCTTTCGACCTTACAAACGACCACAAAAACCATGGCCCTCGCGCTCAACAACCTCGCGCACCTGCGGTTAGCGCGGGCCGGATTCCCGCACCTTCACCGAGAACAGCCACGAGGCATCGTCGATGACATCCTTGGTGCCAACAAGCAGAAGGTGCAGAGGTCAAATATCACGCCTCGGTCCGCTGTTGCGGACAGTGGCTACTGCCACTGCAGTAGCGATGCCGAGTGTGAATCGATGTCCTCTGTGTTGAACTCGCCTCCCATCCGATGTCCCGCGACTGCTGCTGTGGACGCGAACCCGGCTCCGGCCGACGCGACTGGTGCATGGGCTGGTTCCAATGCGAACGGTCAGGGCGCGGTTGCCAGCGCCGGCGCTGGCGGTACGCAGGCCTATGCCTCTGCTGGGCCAGACGGTGCCGTCGCGCAGGCAGGTGCTGTGGCAGCCGACACCGCGCCGACAACGACATCCTCGGCAGGCCCCAACTGCCCGACACACTCCAAGCGCTGCTGTACTTTCCCAGTCCTCGGACACCAGCTCTACGACGTCTTCCGCGGAAATCCTATCACGGACGGCCTTGAGGGCATTCAGCAGAGCTTCCACGAGTTTATTGGAAACTGTGTTTACTGTCCGGTTGAGTGTGGCGGCGCCGGTGGTGGCCCTGCTCCCTCGAACTCACCCAGCCCGAGTCCTAGCCCGAGCCCTACTTCCTCATATACCCCTCCTCCTAGCTCAGAAGAGACCTCTACGTATACCCCGCCGCCGTCGAGCTCCGCTGCGCCCTCACCGTCACCGGAGCCGTCGAGCTCAAGTTCGCCTTCGCCCTCACCGCAGCCGACGACGACCTCGACGCAGCCGCCTCCTCCGCCGCCGGAGCCTTCGAAGACCTCGACCTCCTCATCACCGCCCCCTCCCCCGCCGGAGCCGTCAACGACTTCGACGTCCCCCTCGCCTCCTCCTCCCCCCAAGCCGAGCACAACCTCGACTTCACCTTCGCCTCCCCCTCCTCCGCCGCCGTCCTCTTCGGAGAAGCCTTCCCCTCCTCCGCCTACGACTACATCACCGTCTCCATCGCCTCCTCCCCCGCCTCCGCCCTCGTCGAGCTCTGAGAAGCCTCCGCCTCCCCCGCCCACCACGACCTCGACGTCGAGCGTAGCTCCTCCCGCTCCTCCTCCCTCGAGCTCCGCTCCTCCGCCTCCACCGCCGTCCAGCTCCTCTCCGCCGCCACAGCCGAGCACGACGATCCCCATCCCGCTTCCGATTCCGTCGCCCTCGACTTCTTCGGTGAAGCCTCCTCCTCCGTCCAGCTCGAGCGAGCAGGCATGGAACGAGCCCACGACATCGAGCACGCAGGCGCCTCCGCCGCCTCCGTCCTCGCAGGAGACGAGCTCGAGCCGCACGCCGCTCATCCCCATTCCAACTCTGTCGATCCCGACCCTCTCGATCCCCGAGATCTCTATCCCTACCCTCTCCATTCCGACTCTCTCGATTCCGACACTCTCCACCCCTACTCTTTCCATCCCCTCTATCTCTATTCCCGTCATTTCCATCCCTACAATCTCGATTCCGACCATCTCCATCCCGACCATCTCTATCCCGACCATCTCTATCCCCACCATCTCGGACACACCTCCTTCGTCGCCGACCAGCAAGGAGCCGACCCCGACACCAACCAGCAAGGAGCCTGCCCCGATGCCCACGAGCAACTCTCAGGCCCCTCCTCCTCCGCCTTCATCTCAGGAGCCCAGCACGAGCCGCACGCCGATTATTCCCATCCCGACTTTTGAGACTAAGTCGAGCGAGCAGCCTGCGCCCTCCTCAGTAGCGAACAGCCAGGACAATCAGCCATCGAGCGCCAACAGCCAAGACAACCAGCACTCGACCGGCGGTCTGCCCACGCCCACGATCGACCTGCCGACTATCTCGCTTCCTACCATCTCGCTGCCGACTCTCTCCCTGCCTACTATCTCGCTGCCGTCCATCTCTCTGCCAATCCTTTCGCTGCCGAGCATTGTCATCCCGACGCTGTTCCCGAAGCCGAGCTCGGTCGACGGCTCCTCCGAGACACCGTCGAAGGGCCCAGCCGAGACCTCTTCTACTACGTCGCGACACCTGCTTCCGTGGCTCGACACATCTTCGGCACAGGAGACGTCCGCCGCGCAGACATCGGCCGCGCAGTCGTCTAGCCCGTCGTCATCGCGAGGACCATGGTGGATCGGCGAGGAGATCTCCTCGGCCCTGCAGGCTGTAACGGGCACGCCTTCGTCTGCTACCTCTGCTTCAGAGCAAACAAGCGTGGCGGCCAGCAACCGCCCGCTGCCGCAGTCGACTAGTGACAGCCTGACTCACATCCTTCCCGGCCAGACGTCCGAGACCAGCGCGACCGCCTCGCAGACGGCGTCAGCGTCCAAGGCCCCCTCGAACGTTGAATCGGGTGTGCTTCCTACAACCTCTTCTACGGATTCTGGCAAGCTGCCCATTCCCTCCGCGACGGATTCGGGTAAGCTGCCCACCTCGTCGGCAGTTGACTCAGGCAAGCTTCCCCTGCTCTCGTCCACGGACTCTGGCAAGCTCCCTATCATCACCTCCTCCACGGACTCAGGCAAGCTTCCCTCCGCCTCGGCGAGCACAACCCGCTCTGGCCTTCTCTCCGACAGCACCAGCGCGCCTGCGCTCGCGACGTCGTCGGGCTTCGTGACCTCGATCCGCAGCTCTGGCATCAGCGGAACAGCGACGAACACTGCCCTCTCCGCCACTGCTGCCACTTCGTCGAGCACCTCCGTGGCGGGCGACACCACGCGCGTCGTCCTCCCCTCGTCGTCGGCAGCGACGTCGTCCGTCCCCGGCTCCTCTGCGACGGGCTCGTCCGCATCGAACACCGACACCTCGGCGCAGTCGACATCAACGCGCTCGATCATGACGGCGAACCAGGAACTCGGATCTTCCATGTTCCTGATCACGGGCACGACGAACGCCGCGCCGACATCGACGTCGCAGGGCGCCGTGAACAGCCTCGGCGTGATCACGCGTATCACGGAGAGTCTCACGCTCACCGTCACGGCGGACCACACCGCGACCGTCATCGCCAAGTCGGCCGCGAACTCCTCCGCCCCGCGCGTGGCTGCCGCCCTGGCGGCAATCATGGCCAGCGGCCTGGTCATGTTCGCCTAATCTCCCCTCCCCCTATTCAGGCTCATTTTGAGGACATTATAGACGCCCTATAGTGGCGTATAGACACGTCTGATGCTGCTGCAGTAGCAGAGACGTACTTCGTACACAACCAACTTACTAAACACTATATTTTTACCGACACCCCCTCCAACACCCCTATTCTTTTCTTCGTCATAAAGGGCTTTTATTCGTTTCTTTTATCCGTACATGGCTGCACTTTGAAAGGCATGGATGTATTGGATTTCACAAGGGCGTGTGGTTGCATTGTGCATTGTGATTGTGTCTGAGCTTAACCTCATGGCCGTATAAGAGTGCGAACGAGAGGGCGAAACGGTCAGGTCGGGACGATGAGGTATTGTCCATGACCGCTGGCGGTAGGGCAGCCGTTCATCAGCGATAACGGTGACTGCTTAGACTGCATCTATGTAGCACTAGCTCAGTGCACGCTCACCCAGTATCCTCGATGAAGACAGCTTGATCGCTTCGTCAGAGTTCGCCTCAGCACATCCGCCACTTTGACCTCGCTCACGTGACCTCTCCTCGTCTTGTCAACAATCGTGGCCTCCACCCTCCCGGCTACCTTCGACCTTCCCTCGAGCCTCTCACTCAACTTCAATCCCTACCCACCTTCCTTACACTCGGCACGATGTCCGAGACACAAGCAGAGACGAAACCGAACGCCCTCAACGAATCAACGAGCTCAAAGGGCTCAAAAGGCTCGCCGAACAAGCCATCAACGGCCAAGCTCGCCCTCTCGCCTGATCCGGCGCGGTCGCCTGAGGCTGGCTCAACGACTCTGAACGCACGGAACGTCGCTACGCCGGGCGAACTTTGTGGATTTGTGAGTATCTCCTAAAGCTGCTGATCACTTCTCTGGGATACTACTGGCAGCGCTGCTGTCAGTTGGGAGCGAGCTCTGGCCGTTGTGCCCAGCCCCTCTCCGTAGCGCCTCGAGACGCCTCTGTGAGCTGCTCTGCCAGGCTACAATGGCCAGGACAGCTTCGCTGTTGTGCACCAAGTCTCGAAAGGTGCCTGCAGCTTCGTATCTTGTGAGATGTAGCTGACTCCTCAGGTTGACACATTACTCAACACGCTTGAGAGCCGATTCGACGACATGAGCGAGCAGGTGCTGTGAGTTGACTTCTTCAGGACTAAACTGACAATAGGGCGAGAAGTGAGTGTCGTTGAATTGGTCTGGCAGTGCAGCGAGACATTGGATCGGACGCAGGCCAGCTCGGACGGCGTATCTGGCTTCGATGAGCACTTACAAGCCTGGGGGGTACTGAGCCGGCCTGTTTTGCCTCAGACGCTTCCTTTGGACCGCTGAAAGCGAGGCTTCGAGGGTGCGACCAGTGCCGGAACTACGGAGCTGCTGTCGCTGCCGAGCGAAGCCTGGAGATGCTTCTAGCTGACGAGTTGGTGGATACAGCTGACTGACCACAGTGAGCGAAATGTCGGCGCGTATCGACAACCTCGAGACGGCGATCTCGGACCTGATGCAGGACGGAGGACCGCCGAGCCCGTCGCCGGCTGGCAAGAGGCATTGAGCTGCCGCGGCTGCTGCGAGTCTGTGACCTGGTTGTCACGAACACAGTGGCCAGCTTGACGCGCCATGTCTTTCGCTCAAGTCACGTCACGGTGTCGTCGGGTCATGACTTCTGTGACGGACTCGTAGGAGCGACTATTCATATAAGGGACAGCGCTTGTCACGGCCGATGACAGTAGAGGTGCAGAGTTGTATGTATTATACTAGATCGACACGCAATCGGCCGTTGCGACACGATGTCTGCCTGCGTGTCATGTTAACGTGTCACGATAGCGTGTCGGTGGGAGGAGAGCGTCTGTGCATGCCGCGCTCGGCCCCGGCGTGTTGTTCTGCCAGCGAGACATGCGGTGTCACTACGTGTCCAGCTTCTTGGGACCCAGAAGCAATGCGAAAGGAGTGTCAGTCACCAATGTGCAGCACCGTTGAGAGCGGGAATGTGTTCATGCGGCTGAACAGCACAGGACATAGTCTGCATCCTCTCCATACGTAGATACCACTCCGCGTCTGTATGCTCTGGTAGGCTGCACCAATCGATGTCAAGGATGGATGAACCCCTCTGCCCTCTCGTACATGTTCAGGAACGCGCGGTATGCGGAAGCAAAGGTGGAAAATCATTTACGAGCGAGGTCAAGTCAGGTCCCAACTGGGTGTGTGTCCCTACGTCACTGGTGCTCCTGGCTGGAAACTCTGCGTAGAGTAGACCCCCTTCGCTGGCCCAGCCTCGCTAGAGTGCCTCGCCTCAGGCATTCCGCCCAAGTCTGAGGGCTGATTTGCGCTGCGGGCCTGTCAGTTGCTCTCCACTTTCATCATCATCTACCTATCTCATCATCGTCACCGCCGTCCATCCCACTCAAGTCTTGACCTCTCTGTCGACTTTTAAACCCATCCATCCACCCACCTACCAATCACTTGCTCTCTCGCACCGCCGCACCGCATCATCAGCGTACTCGGCCGTCGTATCTCTCACATCTGTCTACCTTCGTTCTACTGCGCCCTCTCTCTCAGCACAGCGCCGAATACACACACCCACACCGCACACCGCATATTGCGACTTTTACCCCTCCCCTCCCACTTTCCCTGTCATTACATTGATTGCACCGCTCCGTCGATCACCACACGACACACATCCACATACACACACACATCCAAAGACAGAGCACTCCCTTAGTGTCCATATTGTCTACTCGCTCGTTCTCAATTCCGCATCGCCATCATGATTGTCGACCCTCACTACCTTTGGGCTTTGGGCCATGCCATCGTCCTCGTTGACTCGGGTGAGTATAGATTTCTCGGCTTGGTATTGCAGCAGGGTCAAGCACTGGCTACACTGTTCACATCGTCGGAAACTGCGTAGAGTGGGCGTGGGCACGGAGAGCTGTCAAGCAGTTCTGCAGGATTCTGCCGATGATGTGGCTGGTTATCTGGGCTGGACCGCTGCCAGCAATTTGTGGGGGTGACGGCTGCACGGTGAACGTCCGTGTTCTCCCTGAGCGCTGTCGGTCACTCGCTGCGGCTGTGGCACATCTCAACTACACTCTGCGTAAACCGCGGTGATCGTCCTTCCGAGCTGTCGGAGATGGCTGGAAGGTCGCCCGTTGGCAGCTAGTCCGGACGCATTGCTCTAAGCGAGGCGGCCGGCCCGCTTGTACAGCCCCTCCTACAGCGGTAGCTTGCCCAGCGCTCCGAGCATCCGGCTCCGAGCTGTACCCCAGCTTCCCAGCCCTCAATTTCGTTAACGACTGAGGACCACAACTGACAGCAGCCTATGTGATGCTCCAGACGCTCCTGTTCCGCACGCCGGTGCGCGCGTACCGCCTGGTGTACATTGGTGCGCTGCTCTCGTACGCCATTGTCGTCCTCAAGTCGCTCGGCAAGCCGCGCGGCGTCAACTGGCTCCGCCGCGCCTTCGTCGACGAGAACTTCCAGTACGGCCTGCTTGCGCTCTACTGGCTGATCAGCAAGCCTATTAACAGTGAGTGGAGTCGCAGCTCGAGAGCTTGGAGCAAGAGTGTACAAGTCTCGGTCTTACCCTCTTAGCTCTCTCTGGATCGAGAAAGAGCGGCTTAGCTGTGGTTCATCCCGACGCCCAAGCTAATCCCAGTCACCATCCTTCCGTTCGCCACTTTCTCGCTGTTCCACTGCGCGACCTTCCTGCGCACGAATGTTCTGCCCAAGTTCTATGCGTGAGTATCTCTGTTGGACGGCGTCAGCCGTCCACACTAAAACTCGCTTTGCAACGGACGCCTTCCGTTCGCCCCTCTAACAGCTCCGTCGCCTAGAGCCTCAGCTGACGATCAGTAAGGGAGCCGGGCCGTCCGCACAGCCAAACTGGGCCGAGTCGCTGGGCCGCCGCATCCAAACCTGGGTCAAGGGGAACTACGACAAGGCGATGAACTTTGTAGCCTACGCCGAGCTAGTCATCTTTGCCCGCGTGCTGCTGGGCGGCCTGACGTTCCAGAACTCGTTCGTCGCGCCCATCTTCTTCGCCCACTTCCTCCGCCTCCGCTACCACCAGAGCACGTTCACCAAGGCTGCCATCGACGGCATCGGCGCGCGTATTGACGGCGTGGTCTCGAAGCAGGGCGCGCCGGTCCAGAATGCTTGGGGCACGGCTAAGCGCGTCATTAAGACTTGGGGCGGGGGCAACCTCGTTGGAAACAGGCGTCCTGCCCCCGGCGCTGGCGCCGCTGGTGCTGGTGCCGGAGCGGGCGCTGGTGCGCAGGCTAGGGCTACTGGCGTCAACCCCGCTGCCGGCGCTGGCGCTGCTGGAACCGGGGCTACGCGTCGCTAAGCATACCACTGCTGACATACCAAGCGGGCTGTAAACCGCTCAAGGACTCGCTGTTGACTGAGTTGTCCACGAGTCCTGAATACATCTCAAGTAGTCTTTCTTCCACGTTAAATGTCTACTGTTCTGGTGCCGAGTGGTGCGGGGGCGCAGCGAGAGTGTAGCGAGGTTGGGAGATGACTGACTGACGTGCTGACTGACTGACTGGCGAGTTGACGTCTGAATCCGTCTATTGACAGTATCAGCCGGTCTAATGTCTGACTGAAGCTGCCCGATCCACTTCGGCGACTTGACTGACTGACGCTGCTCGATGTCATCTAAGGAGCTCATAGACTGATGTGATGTAATGACGACTTGACGATATGACTGACCGACATACTGCCCGAGGACGAGTCGTCGAGATGGCCGAATGACGCCCCGAGTGAGGCTCGAAGAGAGCATGAGCTTCATTGAGGAGACAACAGCCAGTACCAGGGGAGGTGTACTGGAAGGTGTGCTGGCCAATGCTATCAGTCTGGGTCACTGAAAGCTGGGCTCGCTGCCTTCTGGAGGACGGGCATGCCAGACTTGGGTAGTCGCAATATGTCGGCCCCGACGTCGCCTAGAGAAAGGTTAGGTCAGGCGGTCACTCCGTCTCGGAGCTGAGGACATGGGGTGTGGACTGGGATGAGAGTGTCCATGCTAGGAGTGCCCAGAGTAGGAGCGCCCAGGATAGGAGTGCCGAGGTTGGGAGGGATCGCATAGCTACAAAGGCAAGTACCATCGAAGAGGGAGAGCAACGCTGATGGGGGACGGAATCACCCATAAGGGGCAGAGGGTACAACTCCAGCTGTCCTTTCGTGCTTCTGTCCAAGACGCTTTAAACGTTTGGCATCGTGTCTCGCACCGTGAGCCCGAACCTCTTCCTCCCCTGGTCCCGGGATCCGAGGATGCCGGGTCAGACCTTCCTGCCGAGTGTCACTACGCTCGCTCTAGCCTTCTCTGCCGCCTCCCTCGAGCTGTGCTCTGCCACCTCGCTCGCTCTATGTCTCCCTCACTAAGTTTCGCTCGGAGACCCTGCTCTGCTCTGTTCCTCAGCACAGTCGACCGCTCAATCCATGGCTACCCGGCCTAGTCATGTCCGTCGCCTGACTGCCACTCATCCAACATATCTCGCGCCTCACTGCCACCATCCCGATATTTTGCACCTCATGGCCAACTCCGTGCCACATCGTGTACTCGCCTCTGCTACTTCTACCTAGATCAACGCCCTGCCTCCTTGCCGGATGTCTGGGTTAAGGCTCACCAAGTGTGCCACGGCTATTTGTGTCCACTGCCACTCTGTACCGTTGACGGTTCCAGCGACTTCGGTGCCCCACGTACATCATGCGCTCCAGCACCCTATGCACACTATGACGACGCTGTGCCACGGATCTCACCACAACTACATGTCGCCACGACTCACTCAATCCAATACTCAGCCACCCGTTAGTCTCATTCAATAACGTCGCCACGCACTCCGCCCCAGGCCTCATCTGAAATCCGAATGTCATAACTTAGACTTATGAAAGCTGCGGGCAGTGCAGTCGCCCAATGGATAATGCGGTCAAGCGGGGGTGGGTTGGTATAATAGATTGTTCTGGCTACTGGCTTTTTTATGGGGGATATTTGACAACTAAGAGGAGGGGAGGACGAGGTCGACGCGCGGCACGACCTTCGTCATTCTCGCTTCTGCTATGCTTGAGAGAGCGCTCACGCTGCAATCACGCCGCAACTGTGCAGACGATCTCGCTATGCTCGCGCACACGCTCACGCAGCAATCTCGTTGCAAGCTCGCTTCGCTCGCAACAATCTCGCCGCGTGCTCGCTTCGCTCGAGCGTCGCCGCTTAGTGGTCGATGATGCTGAGGTTGCCAGTAATCAGCTTGTTCTCGAGGTTGGTTCCGTCGGGAATCATAATCTTGTTGCCCTCGGTAGCAACAATGATACAGGTTCCCGCGAGGCGGACGCCTTTTCCGAACCAGACGTCACCAGAGACCGTCAGGTGGTCGAGCTCCTTGATGTTGGGGATCGACTTGAAGCGCTTCTCAAAGTTGGCCACCTTCTTGAACTGGTCGCCGAGCTTGACGACGGGCGTGCCGCCAAACTCGCGCGACTTGTCCATCGACAGAACACCGTGCTGCAGGTTGTACAGCGACGACTTGATCAGGAGCAGGTCAGAGCACGACTTGACAGGAAGGAAGCGGGAGCGCGGGACGTTGATACCGATCGCGCTGCTGAAGTGCTTGATCGCGGCTCCGATGGCAGTCTCGAGCTGGATGACGGCCTGGCCCTTGTCCGTGACCTTGTTGTTGACGATGATTTCAAGGTTGAGCTCGTCGTTGTCCATAACGCGCTTGATCGCCTTGAGGTTGACCCAGATGTTGTTCGTGTTGACTGAAGTCAGTTGACAGCAAGACAGTAGGGGAACTCACAGATCTTGAACTTGCGGGTGCTGCAGAACTCGTCAAGGTGGTCCTTGGGGACCTGGGCAACCTCGAGAAGTCGGGGCTTGCCCTCGTAGTCAATGATGGTTCCACCCTTGATGTCCGCCTTGGTCTTGTCCGTGACCTCCATGACGTACTCGGCCTGCGAGTCGATCATCGTCTGGAAGATGTTAAGGTCGACGACGGCACCGAGGTTGTCGACGTTGGAGATGAAAATGTACTCCTTGCCGGCAGCGATCAGCTGGTCGAGCAGGCCAGAGTTGGTGAGGGCATCGAAGATGTCACCGTGTCCGGGAGGGTACCAGTTCGACTTGTCAGAGTCGGCGTTCTCGGGGCAGGGGAGGAGCGACTCCTTGTCGACACGGGGGTAGCGGGACTGGTTGAAAGTGAGGATCGAGATGTTGTGGTTCTGGTACTTCTGAATAATGCGCTGAGTGTCCTCGTCCGTGTTGAACGAGTTCATGAGGATGAAGGGAACGTTGACGTTGTACTTCTCGTTCAGGTGCTCGATCTGACGGACCGAGAGGTCGAGGAAGGTCATGCCCTCGCGGACCTCAATGACCGACTTGGGACCGACACAGCCCATGGTGGTACCGAGACCACCGTTGAGCTTGAGGACAGCAAGCTTGTTGAGGATCGAGGGGTCGACATCGGGGAGGACCTGGTAGGGGCGGACCTGCTCCGGGTTGGGAGGCTGGATCTTGTCCCAGTCACTGAAGGTCAGCTCAACTGACACACGGGCGGAATGAGCCTTCTAAGCGCGCTCCGGCGCTTGAAAAGGCTCCTGTGCACTCACATTCGCTCGCCCTTGGCCTTCTCGGTGAGGTAGCGGTTGAAGAGGAGGAAGAACGACTCCATCTCGGCGTTGAAGATCTGTTGTTGTCAGCGGCCTGGTGCCGGGGTGCGGGCGGGCCTGGGCCGTAGCGGGACGGATGACGACCGTGCGCGCCGGGTGGCGTGGGCGCCACAACGGCAGGGAAGCGATGCGGCCATTGGCATGGATCTGGAAAGCGTGCGAATGTTCGGTGTCGGTGTGCGTATTCCCGCAGACAGCAGCTGCAGAGCCAGCTTCGCGGAAATGCGCACATGCACACACAAAGCATCGGTACTGGCTGCTTGGGAGTGGACGAGCCGATCACTGGGTAGGTGGAGATATGGCTCCGACTGAGCGACAACGTTCGTCCTTACTCAGGGCACAGGCTGTCCGTGGTACATGACACATGCTGCGCAGCACGCCTGCCGAGCGGCCCGTGCTCGATTTGCGATTGCGCGGAGACACCGCACGTTGAGCGATGCGACGTGTCACACACGCAGCACAAGCACGAGCACGGCACAGCACACCGCGCAGAAGCTCCGAGGGGCGCTCTGGGCCAGGCATCGTCGACATTCCGATCGTTCCAGACACAGCCGACAGACGGCCGCGAAGCCGAGGTCCGCATCTAGAAGCCTCTCCTCATCCCTCGGTGATCGATGACGAGAGGCTGACGCTATTCCCGCTTTTCTACTCACCTTCTTCTTCGCGGGGTCGGTGACGCCCTGGACCATGCGGTTCAGCTCATTGCGCATGGCCTTTGCGGCAACACCGGTAGTGGCCGACTTGAAGTCCTGCAAACGGAATGCGGGGTAGCATCGAGAGGGGTGCGGCAGTGCGGGGCGAGAGCGCAGGGCAGCGGGGCGGAGAGTGGGCGATTTTCGAGCATCGCGGTTGCGGTTGCGATGATCCACACAGGCAGATCAATCAGAGCCGTCGGGTGTAGCAGCGGGTCCGCAAATCAACAAAGGGGTGAGACGAGGGGCACAGGCGGGGAGGTTCGAGCATTGACGTTGCGGTAGCGCCGTTGTGCATGGTAAAAGACGGCAAAGGATCGGGGCAAAGCAAAGGGTCAAGGGCACCAGGGATCGAGCAAGTGAGGGCCGGACGGTCCATTCCATGGCCAAGTGGAGTGGTGACACGTTTAGACGGCGGCATGGCGGTGCGGTGCGGTGCGGAGTCGACGGAGCACGAATCAACGAGAGTCGACGCAGATGACAGCGGCGTGCAGGAGTAGTAGGAGCGAGCATAGAGCAGAGGCAGAGACGAGAGCGATGCGGTCAGTTATCCGTACAGCTCGGATTAGTCATAACAGCACAGCTACTGGAGATTCCAAGCCCCTCCACCGCGGGCTGGGGAGCCATCACTGGTCCAGCTCGCTGATTGCTGACTTCGCTCCCATCATCAAGATTGGTGTAGGGCGCAGATGGAGCAGGCGCGGTGCAAGGCGAGACGTTCCAGTGATCGCTGTGCTGTATGGTTGTCATCACTCACGATGGACGAGTGGCCGCGCTGGCGGGCCGACTGGGCCTGAGGAGTCTGGAGGGAAGCCATAGTAGCGAGAGTGAACTGGGCGGGTCGGAGGGAGTGAGAGAAGTGTCGAAGAATGAGGGAGAGTGAGTGAGTGGTGCGTTTGTGGTAGACGACTAGGTAGTAGGTAGTCGATTAAGAGAAGTCCGCTGAAGGGATGAGTAAGAGAGAGTATGAGGAAGACACAAGATGGAGGATGGATGATGATGGGATGAGCGGAGGGGAGGGAGGGGGTGAGGGGGGTACGGGGGTGTGTGGGGAGGGCAAGCACGGCAAGCACGGCAGGTCAAGGCAGGAGATGGCAGTGATGTATGTGGTGCATCGAGCGAGCGAGTGAGTGCGGCGTACAGCACCGCAGCAGAGGGCAGGGGCAGGGAAGGGGCAGGGGGAAGGACGGCCAGACACCTAGGTATGAGGAAAGGGTGAGGGTGTGTGATGGCTGCCCGCCTGCAGCCGCCTTCCTTCTTCTTTGGCTGGGCTGGCTGGCTGAGTGCGGAGTGGCCTGGCGGGTGGTCGGTGGATTGGCAGATGATCGCTGAGGATTGGCTGCGTCGGCGGCGGCTGCGGCTGCGGCTCGTGGCTCGTGGCTTTGGCTCTGGGTTCTGTCTCTTGTCTCGTGGCTCCATTCTCCCACCGTCGCCTCTCCTCTTCCCTCTTCCCTCTCCCCAGCGGTCCAGCGATCCTACATATGACCCAACAGTTCAACCCAGTGACCCTCTGCCATGCCGTCAGGTCCCTCTTCAGGTCCGAGTGCCCTGTAGCTTGACTGGAGGACTGCCCCAGCCTGACGTATAGCTGGGGTCCTTGTTCGACCCCGTCCCTGATCCTCAAAGTCATCTACCCTTTGGCCCTGCGTACAATCCTGTGCGCAGCAGTGCCATCAAAGGTGGAGGTGATGCATACATGCCAATCAGCGATCATTTACAGTGTGCATCCCGCTCGACCTGTGCAGTTGAACCAACATCGTGCGTGCGCTCAACCACGGTAGCACTGGCTCATGCATGATGCATGATGCACATGCACATGCATATGCACAAGCCACGCCGCGTCTGAGCGCCTGCACTGCCCATCAGACCCATCAGTGCATTCGACAGATGCGGCATCTGCGGCACGAGCGGCACGATGGCCGGGTCCACCGTAGTCCTGAAGCACGATGCACTGATGGTCTGATGCGCGGCTCGATCGGCACCTCGGCAGGCCCCTTCAGCCCTGTAGTACGACACGTTGTTGCGGCTCTGGTACTATGGTCCGGGTGCCCTTTGCCTTCCAGAAGACAAATCACGTTGGGGTTACCTCTACTCTGGGGCACTCCGCTCTATCGTCGCCGCTGAGAATGCTGCAACATCTCCACAAATTCGTAAGCATAACAGATAACATGTGGGGCAACGCTGGAGAAGATTTTCATGCCCTCCAGGTTTCCGGGGCCTGCAGCAGTCTGCCGTGGCCTGCCGTTTGATGCGCATGTTCTGCCGGTATCCCAAAGGAACGGCAGAGCTCAGAGCTGAGCTCGCTGGGCGCGACGCGTGTGTGATCCGCAGCCGTGTAATGCACAGGGGGGTAAGTGAAGAGGGGCGATCAAGTCGCACCGCGCGCACCGGACGGCTCTGGCCGCTCTGGCCGCTCTGCCGCTCTGGCGAGTATGCAAGACGGCAGAAAGATCCGCTCCTGCGCCGATCCCATCAATCCCCAGCCGTCGCGTCAGTCGCGTGGCGGCACCCTCCGCTGCAATTGACCAGGACATCGCGGCTTTGCATAATGGCAAGGCTGGCGTGCACAAGGCTTCGTACCCCCTCTAAAGATCTAGCTTTCTGAGCCGAAGCAAGTGCTCATTGAAGCGGTGGGGACGGTCCGCGGCCCACATTAATCTGCAGAAAAAGTAATTCACGCTGCACGCTCCGGTCAAACCCCACTATGAGTAAGTCGCCGTGTTGCCCGTGGCCGTTGTCTTGCCGTGTTGTGCCGCCTGCCCGCCTGCTCCCTTGTCACCAACTGCCTGCCGCCGATTTCCTGTCCACGGCCTGCCGGAGTGGCCAACCCGGGCGAGCCGGGCCGTAATCCCGGGTGTGCCGGTGTGCCTTTCTTTTTGCTTTGAACTGCTACTGAAGATCATCGTATTCAACCTTGGTTTTCTGTGGCGCTTGTTATCTTGGGCTTGGGCTGGTGGACGAATCAGAGCAGGTTAGCAAGCCCGCAGAAGCAGGTATAACCTGTCAGCGAAGAAAGGCTCCTTAGACTGCTCTTAGCAGCAGCTCAGCAGATCAAGTGGATGAGATGTCAGTGTCAACGCCACACCTGCGCTCAACGCAGTAGGGCGAGTCACTGCCGTCGCCTCCTTCCCAGTGAGACGCTTGCAGGTGGCCTCTCGACCGCTGAGGCTGGTGACGCTCAGCTTCTGTGTATCGTCCTGTATAGCGTCAGTGGCGGTCATCTGTCAGAGTGCAGGCGCCAACATAAGATACGACATCATTTAACGATCTACGTTGAGGTGAATGCTCCTGAAGTCAGCCTCCCTTATCCGTTGAGTGGAACCCCAGTCTCTCTCTGTTCGCTGCACTTCGTATCCCCTGTCAGTCTCTATTCTGCTGCGCACATCCTCCTCCTTTGGATCCACCGTCGCCCTGTAGCAGTGCCTGCAGGCGGCAACAGCACTCTGCTCCCAACTCGCAACCTCTTCAGCTCAGACCACTACGTTCTCCGCCCCTTTCGTCACTGGCGAGTGCCTCTGACATCATCACGGCACAATCCGCCTCACTCACCAATATGCCTTGCCCCCCTGGACAGCTTACCACCTACTGCCACTTCTGTCCATCCATCGAATGAACCATTTTTGCCCGTGCCATGTACAGCTACATGATGCATGCGCCTGTTACGAACTGCCTGCAATGCAAAGACGGACCATGCTGCCAACCAGCACCAAATGATGGGGAAGAATGTCAAGCCCCCAAAGTTATCAGAGGCCAAGATGTGTCAAATCAAATTGTCAAGAAACGAATATTGTAGGGAAAAACCAAATGCGAGGCGAGCATGCTAAGCAGGGCGAGCGAGCGAGCGAGCGAGAGCTTGCGTGAAATGGAGAAGGAAATGCTAGAGTTATACAGCCAGCGCCAACTTTGAACTGTCGACGCCAAAGTGCCAGATGAAGTTGGAAAAGTAGTGCTAGAATTACAAGCGCTTTGATGTTGAAAAAATGAGACGTCGAGTCAAGAGTCCAGAGTCCGCGACACACATGGGGTTTCGACTGACCAGCCTGACCAGCTCGACCAGCCGACCGAGGTCGCCGGATCAGTCAACTGGCTCGCGACGACTAGCCAGCCGATCATTCCAGCTTACGGCCTGCCGGCCGCCCGGCCGTCCGACCCTCCGGCCGGTGGCCAGCTGGAGCCTCCCGCTGACCTGGCGGTCGGCCGGTCAGCCACTCCACCTACCGTTAAACATGAGCCGGGAGATCGCAAACGCCTCTTTCGCGTCGCGCGGATCTGAAGTTGATTCTAACTGCTTATACGCTTTTTTGGTAGGGCTCGCGAACGGTTTCAGCACCTCGGCCGACGAGTACGGCTTGATCTTGGTGTCCGTCTTGGGTGGCTTGGGAGACGTGAACACGGACCGGAAGAACGTGCGCTTCCTCCTAGGAGCGACGGTGCCGTTCGTGCTCGTGCTCGCTATCGAGGCGTCCGAGACACGCTTGCGCTTGCCCGTCGCTGGGCCGAGGGGTACCTCGAAGCCGAGCACGTTGCTCTGCTCGGGCGTCTCTGCTTCGTCGTAGGACGGCGGAGAGGCTTCGTCTGCGGATGCGCCCGGCGCGGGAGCAGGCGGCTCGCGCAGACGCGGAGAGACGACGCGACCGTTCGCATGCATCTTATGCACGACTGGCCGGGCTGGAGAGAGCGAGAGCGTCGGCGTGACGTGACCCATGTATTGCCGCGAGCTGTCGCCCAGGACTCGCTTCGCAGCATTGATCGTTCCGCTGATAGCGTTCGTGACGCGGGACGCACCCCAGAGCGTCGTTTCGGGGGCGTGCCCATTGAGCTGCAGAGGATCCGCCGCCGGGCTTTCCGGGCTTTGCGGGAACGGCACGCTCGGTGCGTGCCTCTCAGGCTGAGGAGTTGTCTCTTTAGGAGGCTGGGCGGTCGCTGGTTCATTGTGAATCGTATCCGTGCCGTTGGCAGTGACAGCAGGTGCGGCGGGGCTAGCAGGGGCGCTGTTGGCGGCAGTACCATTGACGGCGTTGCCGTTGGCAACAGTACCTCTGGGAACAGTGCCGTTGGGGAGAGTGCCATTGGGGAGAGGACCGTTGGGAACAGTTCCATTCGCAGCAGACACGACCCCATTAACGCCCTTCACGAGACCAGCAGCAATGCCAGTAGTCCGCATGATCTCGCGCTGGCGGGCTTCCCGCTCCAGACGCTTGGCCTCCCGCTTCTGCCGGTATCCAGTGCCAGGTGGGCGACCACGCTTGCGGCGGGAGGCAGGAGAGTCGGTCGTTGCTCCGGAAGGTGCTGGTGAAGGGTTAACAGACGCACGAGCAGGTGACGGCGTGATGGGAGCCGGCTGCGCTGGAAGGCGCTGGGCTCTGGCTTTGGCCACAGCTTTCGCATCCTCCTCGCTGTCCGAAATCGCGGTGAGGTCGATTGTCTCTGTGGCCCGCGTGCGGCGCACACCTCCTCCGGAGACGGATTGAGGGGATTGTTTGATGCTCCTCGGCGACGGCGTCTCCTTGACGTCCGGTGTCCGGCCAGGCAACCGAGACGACAGGCCGAGACGAACTTGCGGCTTCGTCTCCGCCACCGGTGCAGCGGCAGCCTGTGTAGGCTCAAGCGACGCTGACGCCGCCTTCTCGTCCCGCGCGTTCTCCAGCTCTTCCTCATCGTCGTCGGAAGAGTCGGCCTGTCCCTTCTTGCGATACCTCCGATTGCGCTCCTGTTGCTCCTTCTCTCGTCGGAGATCGGCGTTGAGGGCCTCCTGCGCCCTACGCGCGAGGTCCTCCTCGTCGCTGTCCTGGCGATACCGCCCACCACGACGAGTGCCGCTAACAACAGTCGTGCGTTCACGGATACGTTTCTCGATCTCTTCGACTGGCTGATACTCATATCTCTGCCAGAGTCCAGAGCCGCGAATCTTGCCCTCGTTTCGCTTCCGCTTTGCTTCCTCGCGAGCCTTCTTGGCCGCGTCTCGGCGCTCTTGAGCTGCGATGGCGGCCAGCTCGCGGGTCTCCTGCTGCTCCCAAGCCGCAACACGAAGCTGCTCGATGACGCACTCCTCGCGCTCGATGGCGAGCCGGAAATTGCGCGCCCGGCGCATCTCTCTCGACTCCGGAATGAGCACCTGCTCGTAGGCGGGCTGAGTGGGCTCCGCCTCGATAGCATTTTTCTTGCTCCTCACCGGGTTCAGAGATGGCAGGGCTACAGACGTCACCTTCCGTGGCCAGTACCCAGGAGGTATCAGATGGACGGGCGGATATTCCCTAACATCCTGAGCCCGGTGAGCTGGCCACGGGAGCTGGAACACGATTGCGTGGCGGTAGCAACGCGGGCAAAAATCTGCCCAGCTCGTTAAAGGGTCCCATTCTCGATCCTCGAGAGCGCAAGCACAGGTGACGCAGCGGATGGTGTCGTCCGCCTCCACGGCGACGAGAGGATGTTGCGTCAAGGTCTGTGCGCGCTGTTTTCGCGACGGTGGTCGCTTGTGCCATTGCAGCGGTTTAGAATTGATTCGCGCTTGCCGCATGGGGCGTTCTCGTCGGACGACGTCTTCCTCCTCGCTACCCGCAGCGGTGTCAACACTAGGAGAGTCCGCCGACACTGAGCCCCGCCCGTTCTTCTGTGGCGTGCTTACAACACACGATGAAGCGGGTGTTCCTGGATCCTCATACACCGAGTCGTCCGCCTCGGAGCGAGCGTAGCCGTTAGTCCTCGATGACGGTGCCACTGAGCCATGCCGTGATCGCTCCAGCTTTTCCAGACCTATCCTCGCTAACTCCATAACTCCTCCAGGCTGATATCCACCCCGCTTGTTGTCCTCGCAGGTCTTACAAAGGCTGGTATAACGTTAGTAGACCTCAGACTAATGACGGATGCAACACACCACTCAGAGTTCCCTTTGCTAACTGTTGTGTCAGTTCATGCTAAGCAACGGCCAACTCACAGTAATCTTCTCCGTAGAACGTGGTCAGCTCTTCACCTATCTTGATAGGGCGAAGCACGCGAAACGACACGCAGGACGGCCCTTGCCTGAGGAGCTCAACATTCGGGTTGCAGTCATGCTTAAGGTCAGCCACTTGAACTAAAATCGGCGCTTACGTTGAGAAATCGCGCAGGTCCCAGAAAGAGCATGTAAGCATTCTTCATGCCCGACCAGATAATGCTAAAGTCTCTCCGCCGCGTGCGGGTACTTCGGCGGGCACCTCGAGGCTCCTGTGATTTGTTCCGTCGAACAGCCGCGGATGATGACTCGACCGGCTGCTCATCGTCATCCATCTCAAGCCCCTCCAGGTCATCCTCCGCAGCAAACCGTTCCGATACATCCATCTCCATGCGCCACTCTTCGGGAAGCAGTACACATGTGCCCTGAAGCTCCATGACGACCTCTCCCTCGAGCAGCGGACGCGTCGCAAACACGGCGAGCTCCGGGTGTTTCGTGATCTCCTCGTACCTCTCTGTCCGGTAGATTTCCACTCGAGAGGTTGGCGCATAGATCATGCAATATCGTCGCAGATGCCTTCTAGTCAGTCGCTGCCAGCCTAGCGGTCACTCACAGCATCGTCTTCTCGCGTTGCTTGTCCGTCTGCTTCGAGGCCAGATGCTCCTTGATGACGGGCAATCTGGGAGGAAGGTCAGTCGCGTGTTGATCGCCGGGCGGCGTGCCACAACTGGAACGTACTCTGCTAGTCTCTGCGCAGCGATATTGGGATCCGTACCTCGGAGCACAGTCTGCGGGGATTGTCAGCTGCTTGCATGTACTAAGTGACGTGACGTAAAGCTAAAGCGCTTTGCAGATTCCGTTGTTGTTGTTGACGAGCCGCGCGACCACTCACTTCCCTGAGGATATTCAAAACATCTTCGCGATTGTGAGCCGGACCAACGAACTTGACCTGCTGGGGGTGCACGCCTAGCTTGGTTTGCGCTCGCATTCCCAGCTGGTCGACGAGGAGAAACGAGAAGAGATCGTCATCCTCGGACAGGTCTTCGGCTGGATAGGGAAGACCAGTGTCGCGCGATCCGGCGGGAGTGTCGCGAGCGGCAGCGGCGCGGGGCATTGGCGCCGCTTGCCCGTGTGGGAGAAGGGGGTTGGGGGGAAGGTTGCGAGTGCGACAGGCCGAGAATCGCGAATAGAACGTCGAAAGAGGGTGCTGATCGAAGGAACGATGGAATTAACGACGAGAGAATGATGTACTTGGTGAGTGAGTGGTGGATGTTTTGAAGAAAGCAGGGTTGAGGCGGCGGGGTTGATCCATAGACGGCAAACGACTAAGCCACACATCCAGGAACCAAATCACATTGCTAATGACGTGAGGGCCAGAGTCAAATCGTCAGCCCACCCCGGTCAACTCCTCATTACAAAAATGCAAGGCAAGGACTTCGTGAGCCTGGCGCATGGCTCACGCGCGACCCCGCGCAACCCCTGCCTGCACTACTTGGCCACCGGCACCGTCCGATTGTTTTCAATTTCCAGAGCTTTTGTTGTTCCGTCCCCTCACCGCTATCCCCGTCCACAATGCTTTTGACAAATATCAGGAAGCTGGCCATTGCGGGAGCTGTTATTGTTGTGCCCCGTGAGTTATATAATATCCCCCCTTGTTTCGCGTTTCTGACCAGTGCAGTGTCGTTCTACGGCGGACTAGCCATCAAGGAGCACTTCCTCAGCAAGGAAATGCAGGTCACCCCGGAGGCAGACCACAAGGTGAAGGAGCGCGCAAACAGGGCTAGGATCGTTCAGTAAGTAGCTGAGAGCCCCGACGACCCGCTGGACACTGACATGGCCGCAGGCTGGAGGAGCAGCGGAAAGACCTCCTGAGGGAAGGTGACGACATCGACAAGAAGATTGCTCAACTCAAGGCCAAGATGGAGGGCCGAGGAGGAAGCCTGTCTTAGAGAGGCAGCGCTACGTCAGGAGAGAAGAAGGAAGCCTGCATGTGTCTGGCTCTGCTCGCATCGAAGGGGGGAAGACATTTATAGAGACTACAACACCCATCTTGCCTCGTAGCCTCCGCTATCATTTTTGTATGTATGCACATTCATGACCATGTCCGCGATCTTAGCATGCCGATCTCCCTGTTGCCTGCACGCAACTCTCTGCTCTCGACTGTAGCCACTGTGTCGTGCAGGCTCTATTGAAGCTTCAACACCTCTCGCCTGCTTTTCGAAATCTACTTCACCGTTCGTTGCGCCCCTCCGGCTCCGGTCCGTGCAGCCATGTCAGCCTCAACGCCTCAACATGTCCTCAGTCCTTCGACCGATCATGCGTCTTGGCCAGAAGTGCTCGCTGATCAAACACATGATAGGCCTCGCCCTGCTCCAGCGTTACATGGGCTCTACGTGTTGCTGCGCAAGGCCATGAGCCAAGGCCTCCGCCACGACGCCTCCATCATTAGATGCCTCTCAACGACCCATCAGAAGACCCATTCCTGTATCATGACGTCTGTCATAGTGCATGCCAAGTGAATGTGAATATAAATTAACATCTAATTGGGGGGAGTGGGTTGAGGCCCGGCAGCAGGAACGGCAGCTGCTTCCTGGCCTAGAGACGGGTCAGCTGTTGCGAGGGCATGGGCGTCTTCAACTCACTGTAGAAACCGCCCCAGCCGCCAGTCTGGTAATAGGCTGCAGCGGCTGCGGGGTCCCAAGTGGGTGGAGGATGGGGAGCTGACCCGTTCTCAGGACCAGGCGACTGCGCTCCAGGCTGGCCAGGGATACCACCGTAACCGGGGAAGTATGGATAATTGTTGGTGTACATCTGGAAGTCAGGCCTCTCGGAGAAGGCGTGACGCACCATGTAACCAGGCGCGTCGCTTTGGCGGTCCTTGCCCCAAGAGCACTTGATGGGCCGGCCGTGAACCAGCTGGTTCTGCAGCGACGTGATGGCCAAGGCGGCATTGGCGTGCGAGTCCAGCTTGACAAAGGCGAACCCGCGGTCGGCCTGCATCCTGATCTCGACAATGTAGCCGTAATTTTGGAACAGAGGAATGAGATCCGCCTGTGTGGTGTAGGGGATCAGATTTCCGACGTAGACAGTAGTGTTGTAGTCGGGCGTCTGCGCCGCGACCTGCTCGAACGTCAGAGGGCCGTTGAAGCCTTGACCGAGGCCAAGACTGCGAGAGCCTCCCGTCTGCGTCTTCTGGTTTGCCCAGTTGACTCGAATAGCCCTAGAACCGAGCCACTCGCCATTCATAGTAGCGATCGCCTGCTCTGCGTCTGCTTTGTCACTGCGCCAGTTAGCTTGAGACTCTCTTGCAGAAGAGACGGCGGTCACACGATCTCACTACTCACCGGAAGGAGAGGAAGCCATATCCTCGGCTCTTGCCGGAGTTCATGTCCCACATGACTCGGGCTTCGCTAAGCGACGCAAACTTGGCGAACGCCTTGCCCAGAATATCGTCGTTAACTTCAGGGCTCAAGTCGCCGACAAAGACATGGAAGTGATGCTGGGTGTCCTCGCGGTTGCCCTGACCCTGGTAAGCCCAATTGACGCGGATCTCCGAGTCGAAGATCTTGCGACCATTGAGCGTCGTCAGCGCTTGCTCGGCGCTGCGCATGTCGGTGTACTCGACAAAGCCATAGTTGTAGCCGCCGTGATGGAAGTTGCGGTCCTGAATGATCTTTGCTGACACGACCGGGCCGGCGACCGAGAAGATCTCTGCGAGCATCTGATCGGTCACGCGAGGCGACATGTTTCCGATGTAGAGGTGAGGCTTCTTAGGTGCCTCGGCTGCCTGGTTGTTGGTCATGTTGAAGGAAGGGAAGGGCTGCGACATTGGAGATGGGCGAGGGCGCCGTTGCTCGTTGATGCTGGCTGGCGGGAGGGGGACGGAAGGGGAGGGGAAGTGCTTCGATGTAGCGTAGTGCGTGCCAAGAGTCGGAGAGAGGAGGGGGTGTTGTGGGTGTGAGTGTGGGTAGGGTTAAGCTTGTAGGTCTTGATCTTCTGAATGCAGTTGGAAAGGCCTGGGAGGGTGGGTATGGGAATGCGTCTTGGGAGCTTGACCGGTCGTTGAAAGTTGATGCAGTTTTTGGAGGTCGATCTTGATGATACCCGAAAACCCGGAACGAGACGAGACGAGACGAAAGAGACAGAGGAGAGAGAAGCCAAAGAGAGAAAGAAAACGAGACGATGCGATGCGTGAGAGACCCTGTGTGTGCAAGTTGAGAGAGAGAGAAAAGAAGAAGAGGAAAGAGAAAGGGGGGAGACGAGGGGATTCACGATGACATGGTACTCAGCCTGGCAGGGAGGTTGGCCGGCTACAATGGGCGGTGAGCGTGGGGTGGGTGAGGGATCGAGGGAGGACTGGGCCGTGCAACGCGTGCGTGCAGGAACGTCGTTGTACGCAGGCAGGCAGGCAGTAGTTTAGGCAGGCGCTAGGAGCATGGAGCAGGCGAGCAACCCAGGGTAACAGCGTATGCAGCGTAGGAGCGTAGCAGCCAGCGTGTGCAGGCCAGCAGCCTAGGCCGGCCGGGACAGCCTGGGTTGGCTAGGCAGGCTAGGCTGCGCTGAGTGATGGGCCCAGCGCCCATACCGGTCATACCGGGGCGGGCGACCGCGCGACCGCGCGACCGGTGTCCATGCCGGAACCATTGAGACGATTAATCAACCTCCACCGCCCAACCTTCGCACTTCACTCATGAATTCAGGCGGCAGGCGGCTCTTCATCGTCGTCGAGCCTGTCCCAGTCGTCCCAATTCACAACGTCATGGTTGTCTTTCGGCTGCTCGCTTGTATGCACTCAAGCGCCGAGCGAGTGAAGGGACGGAACAAGAGCACGCCCGCCTCGAAGCACAGCACAACGCAACGCCGACGGCCGGCAGACAGACGAACAGACTGACTGGCTGACAGGCTGACTGCGCTCGCACTGGCGCTGGCTGGCACTAGGCACTTGCGCCGCGTACGCCGTGCGCCCAGTCGACGCCCATGCCATATCCGACCTCCTATCCTGACCTGACCCGACCTGACCCTCCTGAATATTACAGTTTCGTCATAGGTTGTCCACTCTCTTCCCTCTTCCCGCTCCATCTCACAGGCTCACAACAACCCATACTCTCCAATGCTCTTTTATGACCTCAGGATCACTTGCTACGCTCAGGTCCCAGCCCATGATCCCGACTCCGGGTCCGCAGAACAGCTGAACAGCTTTATTAACATCCGACAGGCGACCATTCATGGCACTGTTCGTGGCCGATCATGCCTTCCTCGTGTGAGCGCATGATCCAGTCACCCACAGTCATCGTTACTCGGCCACTCAAGTTACTCACGGTAGCCAGCACCACATCACATGCACATCGTCAGCCAAGCTCATCCTTGTTCAGCTCTCAGACATCTCAGAATCAAGCTCACATGATGGCGCTGCTGGCACTTGCTTTTATGCCATTTCGCAGCTTGCATCCACAATGATTGCCGAAAGGGAAGGTCAATGCTGCGATCGCTCCCGCTTACTCTGCAAGTATCAGAACCTGCTCAACCTCCCTATCCGAGATCGATGGCCGAGAACAGACCTGCTTATGCATGCTCAAACATGTCATGAAGACCGAGCAAGGTCGCGTGACGATGCAAGTGGTACGACGGTGAGTCAAGGTTGGACACATGGGGCTCTGAGAACTCATAGTCGTATGCGTACCTTGCAGCAAACCTTGCTCTCGTGCATCATTGGAGGACCAAAGCGGCCCCGAGCGCTGCCCAGCTGCTCACCCCGTTGTCACTCAGCCACAGTGCAGCGTGTTCCGAGTTATCCGCGCCGTTGCTGGGCATCCTGCCAATGCTGTGGCAGTCACCAATCGCTACGCCAACAGCCACCCAACTCCATCCCTGCCACAAGCTTATCCTCAACAAACACATAGACAGCATGTGAAGCTTGCTGCAGTTTCTTATCATGTGATTAGAACGTCTCGGTGTTGGATTATAAATCACAGGTACGCCGAGCTTGGTTTACCCGACCCAGCCGAGGAAAACGACTCGGCCGGCGTGCCGGGCGGGGAACGGTCGGCACGGCGGCATGTTCTCGGTGATGGCCGTCGCGCCTTTCAGCAGTTCGGTAACTAACCCCTTCAACCTTCACGCCTCAACGCCGCACGCTCGCGGCTCACGCGGAATACAGTGCGGGGGTGGGCCAGGCGGGTTCAGACTTTGCATTGGTGTTTCATTCGCATTCTGGACACTACGTTGCACTCTGACCATCTCTTTCTTTGTCTTTACCCTCCGTTCGGCCTGTTTACTCACTCCAATCGCCCCATCGCGTCTGCCGCCGTTCACGCTGAGACGTCAAATACCACCCCGCCAAGAAAAACCCCATACCACGCCATACCCCGGGCCCCCACCTCCGCACTTCGCTAAAGGACCCTCACGGTCCGCGGCTCTTGCAACAAAAGGACCATGACTGGTCCGCCTTCTGCGAACTTTTCGCGTACCAACCTCGACTCGCCGTACAACGAGAAGGATGGGGATTGGGCCGTTACACCGACAACGGAGAGCATGAGCGGCACCTTGAAGATGAGCGACGGGTCTGGCGGCGACCTCGTCGGGCTCGAGCAGGACCGCGAGAAGCACATCGGTCACTGGGATCCAAATCCAGATCACCCCCACCAGGACGACCACGCTGACGAGGCTGCCGTGCGCGAAGGTGACGGGCAGGTCGTCACATTCCCCGACGGCGGGTGGCGTGCTTGGCTCGTCGTGCTTGGCGCGGGTCACACGTTATTCTGCACCTTTGGCTTTGTCGTGAGTACTTGTGCGGTGAGAATATAAAAGGCGTCAACAGACCGTGAGATGGGAATCGGAGGGGCGTCGGAGTGGGACAGCAGTCGGAGTGGCAGTCGGAGCGACATCGGAGTCGGCTTTAGCATCGGCGGTGGCTGACACGGGTTCAGAACGCCTGGGGAACGTTCCAGGACTACTACACGCACAAGTTCCCTGAGCAGAGTGCCTCGACAATGTGAGTACTGCAACGTACGCGGCAGCGAACGGCCAAGACAGCGGTGCTGCGGACCGAAGACTGCCTAGGCTCCAAGTCGAGGAATGTCGGTCCGCTGAACCGAACGATCGCCGGAATGTGTATGTGCTGACGAAAACAGCGGCTGGATCGGAAGTATGCAGTACCTGCTGATCTTCCTCCCGTCAGTGATCATGGGACGGCTAGTGGACCAGGGGCGCTTCCTGCCTTTCTTCTGGACAGCCTCGCTGCTGTACCCGTTCAGCATCATCATTACGGCGGAGGTGACGGCGTTCTGGCAAGCGATCCTCAGTCACGGGATCCTCTTCGGCTTCAGTGTTGGTCTGCTCTTCTGCCCCGCAGTGGCAGTAACGGCGCAGTGGTTCCACCGCCGGCGAGCCTTTGCGCTAGGCATGGTCGCCGTCTGCTCATCGCTGGGAGGCACAGTCTTTCCCATCCTCGTAAGCCGGTGCATGAAGCAAGTCGGGTTCAAGTGGACGATGCGCATCTCAGGCCTGTTAGTGCTATACTGCACGCTCTTCGCGAGTGCAGTGCTGCGCACGCGGCTGCCGCCCAAGTCCCTGCCTGGTGGTGTGTTCAACCTGAAAGCCTTCAAGCTGCCGTACTGGGCGACCTGGGTCGGCGCGTGCTTCTTCATCCAAGCCGGACTCTATACGCCCCTCTCCTTCCTCGACGTGATGGGCAAGCAAATAGGTCTGGGCGACTACTCAGTCTACCTCATTAGTATCGCGAACGCGGGCTCGCTCCTCGGCCGCATAGGACCCGCTTACGTCGCAGACAAGTGGGGCAGTGTCAACTTCCTCATTCCCGGCTTGGTGTGCAGTCTCGCAACGACGTTCGCCTGGCCCTACGCGACGACAAAGGGGTCGCTCACCGCCGTCGCGGCCATCAATGGCGTGTTCCAGGGCTGCTTCGTGTCCCTCTTAGCACCGGCTATTGGCGCGCTGGGCAGCGTCGAAGACAATGGACGAAGATTCGGCATGTGCAATACCATCATGGCGTTCGGGTCGCTCCTCAACGCACCTGTCTGCGGAGCTATCATCGACTCGGCTACCTTCCATGAGGTCAGCTACTATGCTGGCAGCATGCTCGCCGCGGGGATCGTGCTCATGACTATATCGAGGTCGCTGTTCCTCAAGGGATTCTGGGGAAGGATCTGAGGAGCTCGAGGGAACATTGGATCGCAGTTGAGTCATCACAAGGATCATCGGGAAGAAAGGATCGTTCTGTCGCGCGTGAGAAATCGTGCATTTGTCATTCTGTATCTGTCATTGACGACTTTGAAGAAAGCCAGCTGTCATCTCACTCTACACCATCATAGGCAATCGAATAGAATCATGCTACAGTACTACGAGGGAAATGCAAAAAATGTACTAGTCCATCCCGCATTTCAGTTTCAGGTCTCGTGTTCAACGATATTGGACAGTGGTCGCACGCATAGGCCATGAGCCGGCCATCTCTCCCAGTTTTAATCCTGACCGTAGCAGCTGGCAGCTCGACAACAGCCTAGCTATGCATGCCTACCCATGCCTGGGGGATCGCCTGTGTTTGCAGATGATGAAAAGATTCATGATAGCCAGGCGCTGACGCGCCCGGCCCAAAAATGCAAAAAGACGTGCTCGCACGCTGAGTCGAACAGCGGTCAGCCCGGAACGGGGTGTAAGAACCACAACGGACGGTGATAACCACCTACACTATACGAGCGGATGATGTCTGCCCGATCGGCTAATGAATATAACTGGGTGCCAGCGAAAAACGGCGAAAATTCGGATAATTATTGGAATTGGCTGAGATTTGCCAGCGTACACACGGTTGTGCCTCAGAGTGCAAGAGAAGGGCGAGGCAGAGGTGTGATATGTTCGGGGATAGAGGGTTGGGGTGCTATGTGTTTGGAAATGGCTGATCCGCCTCTTTGGAGATCCGTGGGCCAGTCATCGATCAGAACGCTCTGGGGCCAGACGTGGCGGGCCACCGGGGATTCTATGCCCCCACCAGAGAGAAGACTCGATCCCTCATCCTCCTCGGGCTCTGTGTGTTGACGGACGACTGGTGTGCAGTGCTGTAAGGCATACGGGCGTGACAAGCGCCTCGCCCAAAGGTTCCATGAGCTGTTGCAGGAGTATTGTCAGGGAGGGCCACGTTCAGTCTCGAACAGACATCCCGATTTGAACCCCCATGTTGTCACTCAAGAGACATGCAACTCTCCGCTCCTCTGTTCTGGACTGCGTTTCGGACACTATTTGCAGCTCTCCGTCCGCGGCGAAAGCTGGAGAGAGCTCCAGTGACGGTCGTTGGGTGAGCCTCGCCATAGAAAAGCTCCACCGGTGCGTAAGGACATTCCGTATCGGATCTTCTTGTATGGAAGGGGTAACAAAAGCTTCTATGAGAAAACGCCGCAGATGACCGGATGACCAGTGACGTGAGACAGTCTGACGTTCCATGGACGCTCGACGGATTGTCTTGACAGGATATGAGGTTATAATAGCTGGCAGTACGTCAGTTGTGAGAGTTGCCAAGGGTGCAGTCCGATCGGGAAGACACCTTATCGCGTGGTACGCTGAGGCGTATTCTGGGGACTGACTCAGCCGCGGAGCGTTGACGTGCGGTTGGGTTCTATGTTGATCCGCAGGTTCAGGCAGCATCGCCACTGTTTAGTGCGACAGCCAGTTCGGTGCGACAAGTACTTCCACTCACGCTGTCATGCCGAGACCCATTCCACCGCTTGTGTTTTCCAGGAGGTATCCTCATGAAGGCAGTCAGTGTCACAGATTTCGGAGCGTTCCCGGAGTTATACAGTGACTACCATTCGATTACAATACGGAGCTACGCACGCACTGCGAGAAGTCAGTCGCGCGGCGAGGACCATAATCACAAGTCGCGTGGAGAGTGTGCCACATCACATTCCGCAGTCGAACACTCTACCTCCACCACGCCTCCATCCCATTACAAGGAGTGAGCCTGATGTCTATCACATACCCAATCGCTCGGCGCCGTCCTAACTCCGCACCTCGTACCCCGCAATCTCGCAATCTCGGACCTGCAAGTCCAATTCACCAACTCGCATACGCGACCGCTTGTCGCTACCCCGCATCGGTTTGTTGGAGCCGTACCCCACCCCGCCGTGTCTCCGCCAGTCACGTTGCACATAGCGCCGTGATCGCGCGGGCGTGATCGACATCAGACGCCGTTCCGTGTCCTTTCATAGTTACAGCATTCGGCGCCCGTCTGGCCCCCACCCCTCTGTGCGGAGTCGTCTCCGGTCGGGAAGTCTTCTGACCATGTATGATCGCGATCGGACTGCGGCGCATGCAGGGTATAGAACACACCGAACATCGACAACGAGCTAATTTCGACCTGCGTCGTTTGAGTCCGAGGCGGCAGACAGCGAGGTGGGGGACATCGGTGGACGTCGGTGGACGTCGGTCGTTCGGACAAGAAGCTATTGGCGGCTGTAACCGAGCCCTAGCTTGCTGGCCTGCGGCAGGATGACTGGTGGAGCCAAGATCTGCCGAGATTGCGACTTCGCTGGCGTCGAGCTGGCCAGCCGTTCCTGTGAAACCTTTGAGCTTGTTGTGACCTTGGCAGGGGAGACATACCTCGTCTCCTCGTCTCCTTGTCTCCGTATCGAGACGTCGACCCCATGCATTGCCATGGAGATGGAGAGTGCACGTCCATGCGATCTGTCGTCAGCGCCAAGGGCCGTGCACTTGTGGCGGAGGCGAGGCGGAGCATCAGTGCGGTGAGTTTGTTTGTCGTCAGTCATATGATGCTGTGATGATGTACCTCGGCGGTCAAATGACCGCCTGGGTGCCCTAGCTGTATGAGGTCATTAACTATTGCATTACAAGAGAGTAGCCGAATGTAACTACAATTTTTGGTTATGGATTGAAGAAGAGCCGCGCCGGGCTCACTATTACGCCTAGACGTTGATGGATGAGATGCGTGGAAGAGATGGTCGAAGAGACGAGAGATGAGGTGAGATGCAGTGTTCGGTGTCCGAGGGTGAGAGAGAGACTTCGGAGCACCACCGATCGAGAGAAGCGCACTTAGGCAGGCGCGAGGTTGCCGATAGGGAGGGTGAAGTACGACGTGTTGCCGTCGAGGAGACCAGCAAGGGCGACGTACATGGCACCGAGACCTCCTGCGATTCCGAAGCCACCACCAGCGAGCTTGGAAGCGTGCGAGCCGGTTAGATCTGCTCCTGCGAGACAGAAGAATGCACAGGCAACGACGAAGAAGGTGAAGCAGAGGGCGACCGAGGAGCGAAGAAGGGCAAGCAGCAGGATACAGGTGACGATACCCCACATGATGAGGTAGAGACCGATTGCCTGTGCCATCTCCGAGGGGTTCTCCTTGTACGCCGCGCCGACGCCGAACCAGGGGATGTTCAGGCAGGCCCAAGAGATCCAGAAAGCGCCGTAGCCGGTGAAAGCACAAGTACCGAAGGTGTTACCGCAGGCCCACTCCATGCAGCCGCAGATCAGCTGGCAGACACCGCCGTACATGAGGGCGACACCGACGAGGACGTTGGGCTTCTGGACACCGCGAGCCGAGAGGTTGTAGAGCGAGAGGAGGAGGGTCGTTCCACCGAAACCCATGAGGCCGAGAGGGGCGGGGTTGGCGAACTTACGGTGGAACACCGGGAGAGCGGGCTGCGAGGTGTCCGCGGGGTGTCCACCGGGCGTGATGAAGCGGCTCATGGCAGCGCCAGAGCTGTAGGTGACATCCTGCTGCGAGTGGCCGTGGAGCTTCTCCTCGGCGACGTTGGGCGACGAAACGTTGGGAGTCGACATTGTGGTTGCGGCTGGTCTGGTCCTGCAAATGCGTAGAGGAGAAGGCCGAGTCGGTTGCTGATGAGGGAGAGATCTTGGATTGATATCGAGGCTGATTCTTATACCTGCTCGGGATGGTTGTGGTGCCGCAAATTGTCGACTGGTACTGCCCCACCTGGCGACCTACGCCACCTCTCAACAACAAGCAGTGTAGCGTCAGCCCAGGCGACATAAGCTCGTCTAAAACATAGGACCCTCGACAGAACCGGGACTGCAGGGCTGCAGGACCGCACCGGGGCCCAGCTGATTCGATCGAGTCCATGTGGGGCACATTGCAGATGCCAATCAGCGTCGGAAGCTCCTACGCCCCTACGCCCCTACGGCAATTACGGCTGTTAGCCGCTCAACGTGCAGGATATGCTGTAAAATTGCAGGTTCTTGGCTCCAATCTCGATGGCGACTGCCCGATTCTGCCTTCCGGCGGTCTGGGTGCGGATCGGTGTTCAATCTGTCCCTTAGGCCCAATTGTTACCCCAAGATATGCCCCAGAAAATCTCTCGGCTACAATTTCGAGTGCACCCCCGATAGCACAGCACCCAGTCGGAATGGGTTGCTGTAGCTTTCGCTGAGGCCGCGATCTAGGCTGGGAGTCGCAAACCGGCAGAGGCGAACTTTCGTGAAGCTTGGCTGAGGGGTTTGGCGTATTGGAGAGGAGCACAGCCATTCCGGGGTCGGCGAGGCGCCCGGCGACTGGGCAGGCCCCGCTGTTCCTTTGCCGCAGACGCCCTTGCTCTTCGCTCCCCGGTCCGGGGCAAGTGCGATTTTCGAGGCTTGAGGATGACGCGCTCAGCCACACCTTGCTGCATCATTGGGCGGGACCCGTCAGACGACAGAAGCGAGGCACTGGGTACGGGGTATGCAGCAGTAAGCTCTGGAAAAAGGTACATTGCGGGCGGGTGGCGTCTTGACCGCCGCCGTCAGAAATCTTGATAGCAAGCAGTTGTAGCGTAGTCCTAGCTAGTACTGCAGACTGCAGCTTGAGTATCGATACTCGCATGCCTCGCTGTTGCTGTCGAACAACTTTCAATAAGGGCCCCAAAATGCGCAAGCGAGCGGCCTGATCAGGTGAAGCTGCCGTGGAGGGAGACCAGCAGAGACGCTGTCAATCGCCATCACGACATCTCTTGATCGTGACATTCAAACCTTCCTCCAGATGGGGCTAGCCAGACGCGGTCGCGCGCGCCAGTTACCAGTGTCCGCAAAGCCAGATAGGACGCCTGACGCGCGAACACTGCGGGCAGGACGTGCACAATCAGCGGGTATCCTAATCCCGACGTTAGACGTTGGGACGGCTGGAACGATTGCCCTGAGCAGTACCCTGGAAGTATCAGATCGACAAAGTCAAATGCACGACTTTGGCGAGCACTTGATCAGAGCAGTGACGATGCGAGCGTCGCGAGTACACCGGAGCGAAGTTGCCGGTGCTGAGATGGACGACGATGAGTGCTATTTGTCGGCGTTCTCGCAGAATATCAGTGGAACGTCAGGCACAACGTGAGGGGCACCGTGCTATCTGGCGGACATAGGGCCGCCTTATGGCCGACGTGGACCTGCTGTGAGCTGCGGCGTCTGGGACTGAGAATGGGGAGCAGCGGAGGGTGACCCGGTGTGCTGGGACGACTACTGGAGCGGTGAGTTCATAGGATCACAGTGCAAACTGACTGGCTGACGAGAGGCATTCCGTGGTTGGAGCGGACATTGCGCGGCGATTGAGCGGGGATAGCCGGCCTAGCGCGGTCACATGCGAATCACGCGCTACTATCTCTCAGGGTGTCTCAGGGTCACCGCGCCTGCCGAGCCGGCCAAATCGCGTCGCGGATTTTACCGAACGCCATGTCCTGCCGCCCCGATTGTGAATCTCAATATCATTCGCGGTCCCATTCCTCTGCAGCACATGTTGGGAAACGTGGGCTGACACGCCCTACGAATGGCTCAAGATGAGGCTGGGGTGTGTACACAGATGCTTACCTCCGCCCACGGGGATTGTCAGGCAGTGGCAGAGATGTGGTGGAGGCAATGCCACTTGCTACCAACGGAAGTGGAGGGGGTATGCAAGGCGGTGAAGTTCGTACTGAATGAGGTAAAGCTGCGCCTGTCAGTTTAGCGTCTGCGCAAACAGGCGACAGGCGAACGCGAGCAAGCGAATGCGCAATGCGTATCGCGCGACTGGGGCCGGCGCCCGTTCGAGATGGTACGAGCGTCTGCGAAGCGAGGCTATTTGTTACCCAATGCTGTATGAATGAGATGATGGTGCCATGAACATGTGGGACGTGGCGGTTGCCTTGGGTCGTCTTTCGATGCTTCAGCACATTGCTGAGCGTCGAGGAGCTGGCGGCGGTGAGTGGCTCTAACGACGAGGGCGGCTTGGTCTTATATACCCCGTGGTGCTGGTGCTGCTGGTCGGAGGAACTGCATCAGGTGGTGGTGTTGGGCTCCGTGCGGAGTCCGGCCGCGGGAGCGAGCGGTGTGCTGCGGCCATCAGTGAGAGGGGCCAGAAAGCAGTCACGGGGACCCAGGGGGCATCATGCATCATGGTGTGAAGCAAGCGAGGACGGCTCAGCCAATCTGCAGCTCCAGAGAGGCATGGTCGCGTGGGAGACCGAGCATCTTACATCAGCCAGCAGTCGCCGGCCGGTGCGGCCGAGACTCCGCCGGCCTGCGATCCGGCCTACGCATCGGCCTATGTATCGGCCTGCGATTGAAATGCACAATGCCCATCACCCAGGCATCGATGCAGCTGATAACAGCAGATAGGGAACCGAACAGCGGGAACATTGCGGCATGGGTCATATCAAAGGGGCACGTGTGAGGGTGGAAGCAGGCGAGCACAGGGCGTGATGGTCGATTGCAAGGCTTGGCACTTCTTATCGCCTTGGCATACGGCATGGTGGCACGGGCTGCCTGGTCTGAGCGGCAGTTGCGGCAGCGGGCAAGCAATTCAGGATAACGATCGATGCATACCTGGCAGCGAAGCCCGCGCGCGAGGTGAGCGGTGATTCGAAGTGCAGGGGCCACAATGGGGACGCGACAACCGTTCTTGTGGAGAGCAGTTAGCGGGACACCGTCAATCCTTCCCCGCCATCCACAGTCACCGAGCCCATGCTCTTGCGACGCGGAGCGCACATCGTCCGACCGAATGCGGATGTCATTGACTTTGTTTCCACTGGCTCTCCTTAGAATCTACGGGACCGAACAGAGCTTCATCTGCACATCTGGTAACTGTGCCACAGCGCCATCCCCCTGCCGACTGACCTTCGACCTCTGTCGACAGATATCCGACCCCTGCCGCAAGGCACTCGTGGGCGTGCACTTAGCGATACCACACAAGCTCGCTCCAATCGCCTACTGAGATCAATCGTGGATCGACCGATAGTGAGTACCGATCCAGAATGCTGATAAAACAGCTTGGGTCGCCTCCCTCCGGTGACGGAGCCATGGCGACCCTACCTCGGGTTTGAGATGCCATCAGCTCTCGATCGCTCGAACCCCATATTGCAGTCTATGATTCCAGCGGTCTGGTCCTGATCAATCAAGGTGCTTCAGTGCGGCTCGAGGCGATCTCGGATATCAGTATGTAAGCGGAGGACTATCGATGACTTCGATACCTTCTGTGCCTAGAGGCACTATCTCCGCCGAGGCGACAACACGATGCTTAGCGTAGTCTTCGGCGTGATCATCTCCTGTCTGAGCTCTGTTCATTGTTCACGTCCACTTGTGTCCCAAGCCTGTGCTGTGAATGCAGCCTTCTTCTCAGTCTGTGGCAGGGTGGTGACGCAGAGCAGCGTGCGGAAGACGGTGGTATGACACAGCAATTCACAGTCGAGCAGGTGTGTTGGCCTATGCACAATACTTCTGCCTGCCGGCTGCACGATCATCACAATGTGTCGACGTTAGCTTCTGATCAAACCACCCCGACCTCCTGGTGTGTCGACGTTAGCTTCTGATCAAACCACCCCGACCCCCTGGTGGCTGAACCTTCGTCATGATCGTGTCGACCGCAGCTTTACAAGAGGCCTTGCTCGGCCACTGCACTGTCAGGCCATCACTAGTCCGCGATCTCTTTTCGCGGCGCTCAAAGGTTGCTCCTCTTCGATGTGCTCATTGTCCTTCCGATATGGTTAACAGTTGCTAATGATACATTACAGTTGGATGCAGTGTCTATGCTCTATGCAAATTCTAGGTTGTGTTGGAACAAACTTATGATAACAGGGGTTGAACAGAGGTTGTGTTGGAACAACGAATGTTTAACAAAGATGATGAGCCACTAGGGCTTAATGGAGGCGTCCAGAGTTGTTAACGCAAGTCCAGGGTCCGGAGTCGACGCTGGTCTTGATGAGGTCAAGAACTGCGGCGTAGGTACCTCCGACGGTGAAGAATGCGCCGATAAGGATGACGACGATGTTGATGCAGCCGACGACGATCTTGCCCCGTGTAAGGCCCTTTGTGGAGAACCACCAGTTGTCGTAGAACCACATGAGGCATTCTGGAATAATGGCGACGGCGGGGCACATGAGCGCGCCGATGAAGCCGATGAGGGAGCCGAAGATGGGAATGGCCGAGGCGATGATGTACGCGAGCAGGACTGAGCCGGCCGTGCATCCGAGCCAGACTGCCCAGTGGGTCACCGTGTTGGCCGAGAGATGGCGCGAGCCGTGCAGCACCTTGACGAAGATGTTCTTGGCGCAGATGTGGTTGAAAATAGTCAGAGACGCCAGGAGACCAGGGAAGGCGATACCGTAGCAGACCTTCTTGAGTACGATGCCGGCCGATCCGAGGGCGGGCTGGGCAACATACTGCCCGCAGTAGTGGTAGACGACACTGCCGATGATGAGGTACACGCTCGTCAGGAACGTGAGCGAAGCGCCCATGGCACGGGTGTACTTCCTCGGGTCGCGCATCTCGCTCACGACACCGAAGTACATCGGCGTAGCCGAGGAGGAGAACAGGATGATGTTGATCGCCGTCATGGCCTCGACGAAGGTCGGGTGGCCGACGACTTGGAAGCCCTTGTCCCACGGCAGGGGCGCCTGGGGCGCCTCAGACGGGCGGTCCTGCACGCCGACACCGATCGTGAGGATGATGACACTGGCGATGATGGAGGTGATGCCGGCCCATCCGACCCAGGAGACGCGGGAGAGCGTGCGGATAGAGCTGAGGAGGAAGCCGGCAATGGCAGCAACGGCGGTGAAGACGGCAGTGCACGCTCCGTGCGAGCTCATGGCGTTCAGCGCAGTGCTCACGCCAACAATGGCCGAGGCGGTACAGAAGATCATGAAGACGGTGAAGATGGTGTACCAGATCCAGCGGCCCCAGGTGCCGGCGAAGACGTGGGCGGCGTCCGAGACGCCGTAGACCTCGGGGTGGCGGATCTTGAACGGTCCAACGAAGCGCGCACACCAGAAAAGCAGAATCTCGCACCCGAGAATGACGAGGATGCCGGGGACGATGCCGAGCAGGTCGAAGACGGTCGGAATGGCGAGTACTCCGAGACCAAGGTTCGCCTTGGTCATGAGCACGAAGGCACCGGGCGCAGACACGCCGCGGAAGTTGGGTCCGGCGTCGAGGTTACCGAACACGGCGTCCTGGAGGGCGCCCTCGCTGCCCTTCTCGATGTCGGAGCTCGCCGAGCTCGGAGGCTGCACCTCAGCCCGTCCGAACTTGGCCTTCTCGCTGATCCACTGCGTCGGCTTGGTCATGGCTGCCGTGCGGATCGAAAGTCGGGGGAAAAGTCGCCAGTAGTGTCGCCTTGGTTCAAGTCGTGTGATCGATCGTCTCTCAGTCGTGGTCTAGCGGTGCCCCGTGTGGTGTGTGGTCAGAAGTGAGATAGGCAAGAGTCAGAAAGTGGGAAAGGCTCAGTAAGAAGCAGAAAAACGATATTATCAACGAGCTACGCGCCGACAAGAAAGGGCTTCGGCTTACGTCAATGGCCACTTTGGGCTTGCCCGAAGCCATTGGCGCTCACATGCACGCGCGTATGCGGAGCAGAATACAGTGGCGGCATGCACATGTCTGCAGGTGGAATTTGCAAGCAGCAGAAGTGAAAACTTTGGATCTGCTGGAGCCACTGCCCCCTGCATGCCCTTCAGGCTCACCCAAGTTCGCCCAGGCGCCCGTTATCAGATCTGCCATCGGGCGTTCCTGAAGGAAAATAACCCCCACGTGATGTGAGATACGCCTACGCCGGCGGCTGCAGCGAGCGCTGTGAATGGCTGCTTGCCGCTGGAGTAATGGCGTGCTCGACTCTTGCCCGGCCCGGAGCTTGTATTGCGCAGGGCAGACGGGGTCGTCTTTGCAGATCATGAAGAAGAGTATCCTGGAATCGGTTGCGTGCTTGGTCTCGAGCAAGGGATTGTTGGCCACCCTGGCGGAACGCTGAGGCGAATATGATGTGGTGAGCGTCTGGACCTGTTGGGTCTGGCCTTGATCACACGAGCAACGATGCGTCGATGTCGGCGGCCTTCGCCGAGGCATGTGTATCTCATGCCGAACGGCACTCGGAGCGCCGACGATGGTGTGCTCGACGTCGTAGTCCTCGACGTCGCTGTGCGAGGTCGATGTAGGCAGCGCCATGCGTCGATCGCATCCCTGCTCCTGTCATCTGGTTGAAAATTCTGAACGCGGGCAATCGTCGGAGTAACGCCACGTGCACTCGCACCTAACCTCCACACTCGCACTGACCTCCACCGAAATTTTCTGACTCGACGACACTCGCACCGAAGCTGCACTCTACGCTTGGTGACTACAACAGCGCAGCTGACTTGTGCTTTCTCCTCTGTACTCATTCATCCCAGCCCCGCTTGGTAGCATAGACTTCAGTGTAAGTGTCCCTCTCCCAACCATTCTAACGCCGCGCGCGCGGCACTGCGCTTCCATGATGATTTATACCTTCTATCAACTATCAACTAAAGGCTGTTGATGAGGCTCTCGGGCCGTAGATTAGACCTTCTACCTGATCTTGATCAAACCATGACCATTCCGTTTGATCGCAGAAGCTGACCTCAGATCGTTATTCGTCCTCAGTGTGATACAAGTCGTAGCTTATAGAACGGAGACAATGAATGTTGCTGAAGAACTGCTCGGTGTAGGTCGGTGTAGGCTCCGTGGAACAGCGTGATCTCGCCAGCCTACGAGTAAAGAGATCCGGCGCAGTCAGATGCGCGCAAGAGCGCGTCCGCGGACGCGGTTGCCTGTGTCTTCTTGCTAGAGCTTCTGCGGCAACACCCGCTTGAGTGCGGGCAGCAACGACGAATACCACGTGGCTCATCTCTACCGAGCATGTGCACCTCTGCGCCCAACCTTAGACGCAACGCCGTCCCGTTCGTTAGTCCGATCCAGGCGTGTCCTGATCGCCATGTCCGTGTCCGTGTCTAAGCAGATCATGCATAATCAGCCGGCAGTGCAGCCGCGCAGCCTCAGCCGCGGCGACACCTCCCCGAAGACGGACAGACATGACCCTCTTAGCACTGCAGCTGCAGCTGAAACGTGGTTCCATCATGGTGGACTAAGGGGCCAGCGTGAGAACGCTTTCGACCGGCTTGGACGCCGGCACCCGTCTAACTGCGCTCTAGCCTGCTGGCAGTATCGCGCTGTGTGGCAGAATTGTGAGGGTTACGGCACCGACTTGCAGATATGCTCCAGACGGTGAGATTGCATTCCGCCCAGAGGCCATGGAGGCAGTGCTCGCTGACCTGGCGAGACCTATTGCGCCGGAGAACTCCTACGCACGTACAAACCCACTCATCTAAGCTCTCGGCAGCGAGAGCCAGGAAAAGCTTGACCCACCGGTGGGTGAATCAAGTGATCCAAGCCAAGGAACCGTCAATGCAGAAGCCTGCAGGAGGTTGATTGCGGATGGGAACAGATCTGAACGAGCCCTTATCTTTTCATGACACTCATTCATGTGCTATGAGCGAACAGATTGACGAAAGTCGATAAGGCCCCAACCTCATATGCAAGCGAGCGAGCAGAAACAGGTCCAGCCTTAGATCTACCGTGCGCGGCTTGCACTGTCAGTCATATCTGGGTGGCCCTGCGCCACAAAGGAAAGCTTGAGGGCGGTGCTGCGGTGGTCTTGATGGCCGGGCCGCTCAACGCCCAGCAACTCTTGGCCCTGCTCGCTTTGCTTCTGTCCGTCGGGCGTCGCCGCTCAGCGCTGACTGTGCGCGAGTTCTACCGCACCCAGCCAGCGGTCACATCGATCAAGCCCATACCGCCTTCCCACCTGATAACGATGTCGAGCATAGCTATCGCGACATTGGAATGACAAGAGATCCAAGGTCAGATGATGGTGCACGAAGCCACTAACTGATCCACACGCAAATGTCAAAGGTACTGACATTGCAATGAATGACGTAACTGGACCGTCTGTACCTCTGGCGAGGGAAGAAGGGCACGTGAAAGGGTTGCAAGGGGATAGGCAGGATGCGCAGCATACGGTCAGAGGAGCAGAGGAGCAGAGGATGGAAGCAGCCTGAAAATGAGAAGGATTGGCGGACGCCACAAGGGACCATCTCGTCAGGATGGTCAGGTCAGTCAGGGTGCAGAGTGATGGGCGTGTCCGCTTCGGGGACTAGTTGGATCAGTTGCTACTAAGTGGCTATAGTCCTGGAGCAGCATCACTAGCATCGCTAGGCTGGGAACAAGGGTGGGATGGGGGATGGATCGAGGCAGGATTGCAGGGTAAGTAGTGTCGAAAGGACCTCAAACGGGTCCCGCTCGTCTCACATGACTACTGCTGCATGATTTACAGGCTCAAAGTTTCTCGAGCGAGCGCACGTCCTTCTGACACTAGCATCTAGTTTGTGGATCGCATGGTGTCGAGTGGAGCTTCTAGCACTGCCTTCCGATGTCTGATCATTGGATACTCTCGGGGCAAGAGGTTGCTTCGCTTCCAAGAGTCATCATCTGCTCCTAGCCCATAGGCCAGGGTGAGGCCGGTTGCCAGTTCCAGGGACCGTGTGAGGAGGGCCAGGGGTATGGGTTACATAGGATTAAGGGTCCGAGCGAAGCAACAAGCAGTCAGGCAGCAGCTCGGGCGCAGCGTAGCGCACGGTGATGGCGGCGATCACTCGATGCACAGGCAGATATGCAGCGAGTCGCCAAAAACTGCAAGCTTCTGCGTTCAACCTCTGAGGTACCTCAGCCTCGGACACTTTGCGCTTCTTTCGCACCGCGAGAGAGACACCGAGACACGGGCATGCCTTTCTACCTCATTCCTGCCTGCATCGCTTGCAGATTTGCAGAACTGCCGTCAGACGTGCCTCACCCCACGATCCCATGATTATAGCCGTTGGGCCGTTGGAGCTGATGATTAGGATTGCAGGCTATACTCTTTTCTGGGATGCATGGCTGCAAAGGCTGCACCCTGTTGCGCCCTGCATGCCCTCCAGCGCCCCTAATTACTAAGGGCGGCCGCAGCCCTAATGCGTTAATGGGTTGACGCACCACTGGGTATTACACCACAGACTGAACCCGCCGCACGCACGACGCCGCCCCGTCTTGGCAACGGCGGCGCTGATTCAACTTAGCACACCTTGCCTTACCTTACTCACCTGCGTGCCTGCCTGCCCTGGCGCTCCCTTCCTCTACCCTCTCCCCTCCCCTACACCCTCTCCTGCGTCCGTGCCTTTTTCATCCCACTCCTGCAATCGCCCGCCCTGCCTTGCCTTCCCTCCCTCTGCCCCCCCTCCCACCACTCGGTAGTCGTCCCTCGCTCCGTCTCCGTGCACTCACTGATTCTATCGCTCTTGCTCTTGCTCGTCCTCTCGCGTCGTCCGTCCGTCTGCAGTCTGTCCCAACGTTAACCTACTTTCCACCGTTTTTTCCTCTGCACTTACATACCAACCGGTCCGACCGACGGCATCCATTCACAGCCTCCTCAACTTCTCTTGCGCCCACATCATCCGCATCCGACACATTGCTCCTCGCCCTCCCTCGCATCAATAGCCATAGCCTACTTTGGCTTGATTTGGTTTGGTTCTCACGCACGTCTCAAACTCCGACCCCCGACCCTTCCTCGTCCTAAGCCCTAGAGGCTCCTCTTCCCTTCCCTCTACCCTCGCCTCGCTCGACTCACACCGACAGACCTCCCGATACTACTGCTATACCTCCGGCCTAGTCGTCGTCGCAGCACTCTCTAGCTCTCACAAACCACCTACCTACCTGTCGACCCGTGCTCCGCCCTCTCTTCCATTACCACGTACCCCCCTCCCCTCCCCTCCGCCTCCTCGCCCTCGCACCCCGCGCCCCGACCCACGTTGCGCTGCTTGCTTCGCCGCACCGGCCCGCCTCTCGACAGTTCCAGTCTGACCTAGCTTCGCCTTCCCTCGCCTCGCCTCGCCTCGTGCTGTGTCAGTCCCATCTCGTCGCAAGCCCAAGCCCAACCGCATTCGCATTCCACCACGGGCTGGCCACCGAGCCTGCTGTTGTCGCTGCCCTCTGACTCACTACCATCCTAGAGTTACTCTAGGTCCTTTAGCAGAGCCTTATCTCAATACTCTCACACTACTACATACCACCCACCGAGTTCACCATGGCGGTCGATCAACCTGTCGCCGTCCTCGCGGCGCCCCATCTGCTCGCCCGTCAGAACACCGGCGGCGAAGGTGCAGGTGCGTCTCCCTCCAACGGAGGAGGCGCCGCCGGCCCCTCGCCATCGCAAGGCGGCGGCGGTGGGAGCACGAGCCAAGGCGGTGGTGGAGAGACCTCTAGCCAAGGCGGCGGTGGTGGTACCAGTAGCGGTGGGGGTGGTGAGGGCTCTACTTCGGGAGGTAGCGGAGGTGACAGCTCTACCACTCGAGGTGAGAGCACTACTACTCCGTCCCCGTCCCCTCCTCCCCCAGCATCATCATCGCCCACCACGACCTCTAATGACCCTCCTCCCACTACGTCTTCCCCACAGCCTTCACCTCCTCCCCCTTCTACTACGTCCAGAGAACCTGAGCCAACCACTTCCGCAGAGCCATCTTCTTCCCGACCCGAGCCCACCACTTCGCAACCTGCGCCCACCACTTCAGCCGGTAAGTTGAATCATTTGGCCCCCCTCTCTATCCTTGTGGATACTTCCAACCCTTCATGCGTCTGATGCACGTCCTGACCAGCGCCCACTACGAATCCGGATCCAACTACAAACCCGAATCCCACAACCCGTCCGGATCCGCCTACAACAAACTCTCCCGATCCCACCACCCAACCGCAACCTACCACTCAACCGCAACCCGAACCGTCAACCACGCAAACCCAAAATCCAGAGCCTACAACGCAGAGGCAGCCTTCCACGACTCAGCGGCCCCAGCCGACCACCCAGCCTACCCCGAGTGAGGCTCCTCCCCCGACGACTTCGAACCCGGCGCCGACGACCAACCCGGCCCCGTCTCAGCAGCCTACGCAGCAGCCGCCGCCCAACACCACTACGGCAGTCGTACCGCCGCCCGTCACAGTCGAGACGACCTCGACGCAGCAGAACCCCAACCCTCAGACCAGCTCACCGGGCAATGGTAACCAGCCTCAGCCATCGCAGCAGCCCCCACAGCAGACCACGTGAGTATTTTTGCTTTCGAACTCTTACGGCTTCCTTCACAAATAGCAGTGCTGACGTCGATCGCAGCGTGACTGGAGGCAGCGGCGTTCCCGATGTCACTATCACGCAGACGCAGGGGCAGCAGTCGAACCCCTCTAACAATGGGGGCAACCCGAGCCCAACGCCGACGGACCAGCCGCAACAGCAGCCAACTAGCGGCGCCGGGCAGCCGGCTGATTCCACGACGACCACTGTTGTCGGCGTACCCGGCGAGGCGTCGAGGACAACACTGAGCATCACGGACAACGGCGTGTCCCTGAGCTTCCCTTCGACGGGTGCCGTCGAAACAACCCCTTCCTCGGCTATCGGAATGCTTGTTACGTCTGATGGGAGGGTTTTCATGACGACAGCCTCGACCTTTGCGTCGACCAGCACATACACTTCGGGCAACAAGGTGTACACCGTGACCGTCAACGTCCACAACCCTACCGGGGCTCTGAACAAGGGCGGTTCATCTGGCTCTTCATCGAGCTTCTTCAACAACAAGGGCGCCGTTGCTGGTGTCTTCGTTGTCGTCGGTCTCGCCGTGGTGGCTATCATCGCGGCGCTGGCCACGATCTTCTTCCGTCGACGACGCCGTCAGCGTCTCGACCGCGAGGTCACTGCCGCGGCGGTTGCGGCTTCTGCGGCCGCAGCTCGCCACCCTCTCGACGAGGAAGGCGACATGTCGCACCCGCCGTCCGACTCGTACCCGTCGACCATGTCGCCGTCTACGATGTCGCACCCGACCATGGCTCAGTACAGCCAGTACCCGTCGACGTTCGGCAACGCCGGTGGCTACGACCCCTTCACGACCACTGCTGCCGCTGGCGCTGCCGGCGCCGCTGCTGGTGCGGCTGGTGCTGGCGCTTACGGAGCGTACCACGACCAGCAGCCGTACTCTGACAACGCACCGTACACGGATGCCCCGTACGAGGACGCGCAGCCGTACTCCGACCCCCAGCCGTACTCGGACCGCGGCTACTCGGAGCAGCTCGGCTATGGTGCCTACGCCGCGCCACAGAGCCCGGACTTCTCGCAGCCAGCCGGCGACCACCCGTACAGCGACGACCACGCCGGAGGGTACGAGGGCTTACACCAGGGCGGCGAGGGCTACTACTACGACCCAGGGTACGATGTGGCGGCCGCCTCGCAGGGCGATGTCTTTGAGACGCCGCCGAGCGACCACATCCCCCCGCCCGCCGTCGGCAGCAACCCGTTCCAGGACTACTCCGGCGGCGAGGGCAGCATCGACACGCCTATGGAGCGTCCCGACCCGCTGCACGTTGCGAACCCGTCGTCGCCGCACGGCGACAACCGACTGTAATGTATCATCGTACCTCACCGCTTTGTCTTCATTTTTCACCCTCTCTCATACCTCATCTGTCTCTACAACCCAACCCCGGTGTATCCTCTCACCGGCTGCTCATTGACTCGACCAACGGTTCCCTGGCTCCCCTGGTTTCCCGGCTTGCCTGACACTGGATCTTCTCTCAAAAGTGGGATCGACTCTCACACCCACACCATCTACACTACAACTACACTACACCAACACACGAACGCTCTCCGGCCCGTGCTGCCATAGACTCATTTTTCCCATCCTTTGCATCCTTGTATCTCGGACAGTAACGATCATGAAGCGCATTAGCTATAGTCGCGGTGCGGGGCGCAGCGCGTAGCGCGTGGCCCGCGATTGAGGTGCTTTGAGTGCGGTTGGGCGCGGTTGGGTGCGCTGGGTGAGGTTGGGTGAGGTTGGGAGCGTCGGGTGTGGTTGGGTGCGATTAGGTGCGATTGATGTAGTGCACCGACGCAGTGACGCAGTGACGTATAGAGTACTGACCAACTGATAGGACCAACATGACTGGAAACTGCGACGCGTCGGGAGGCCTAATGTCTAATGCGTGTTTGGCGGGATGCCATGCCATCCCCTAGCGTTTGCGGAATGGATCGGCGGTGTGGATGAGTCCTGAGCAGGTGGGTGTGTTGTGGAATGCAATGGGCTTGGGCTGGGGTGGCGAAGGCGAGGGACGAGCGTCGAGCGGCGGGTCAGCAGCCAGGCGAGGGTTGAGCGGCGAGAGCGAGCGGCGAGGCGAGACTGAAGGCGCGCAGCCGTGCAGGATTGCTTCTCCCGTCAAAGCTGCGATGGCGGGACTGATGTGTTTCGTTTCATGTCGACGGCGGCGGCGGAGCAAAGGGGTCCGCAGCGCCGAACTTGTTCCGTATAGCTACCAGTCTGAGGTATCCGCTCAACTGTGCGAGGGCCAAGTTGCGTAGTGGTCAGATAAGTGTGGCTAAGGTGATTAAGGTGATGGACGCGCTATGACAGTGGCTTTGAGCTACCGGTTTCTGGGAGGGTGGATGAGTGACTAACCCGTCATGCTGGCGGACGTCTCACCCACTCTGGCCCACTCAAGCGTGCATAGCCTGGAGTGCGAGCTACTCTCTCCGCTTGGTCAAGAGGGGAGGTTCGGACATCCTCGCTCACACAGACGGTGCAAGCAGTCCAGAGCCCAGATCTCGGATCCTAGAACTGGGAGGGCGATCGCGCTGGGTTCTTCGGACAGAGTTCGAGCGAGGCGGGATGGTCATGGCGTGACGACGCGGTCATAGCAGCGCTGATCATGGCGCTGGGCCAGGTGATGGATCGGCGAGGATCGCACATCACACATCACAAATCTCACATCTCATCGTGCAACGCACGACGCGCAAGGCAATGCAATCCCAGCTTGGTCTGGACCCCCCTCAATCCTTCCACGCCCTCCACGCTCTCCACTCCCAGACAGTCTCGCCAAGTCTGGATATCTGTGCTAACGGTGCGAGCTGACTCGCCGTACTGCCCTCGTGCTCTGGGCCGCCAAATCTGTGGCTGTGCTCCAGGCGCTTCATAGGTAAGACTTTGCTGCTGGACTATGACCGTGCCCCAGAATCACGACCGTGCTCTCAAGACTCGGTCGCCGGTGCCCGGACTCGACGTTCGCGTTGTCTGTGCGTGGCTGAGCGTTTGATTTCTGTGCACGGACTGATCGTCGCTCCCGCTGATCTGGGCCGCAATTGAACGCAATGTCCTAGATCTAGACCGGGCGGTTGGGAGATCCATGCCATGGTCGAGACGAGAGTACTGTCGGCCTGCACTGTGCCCACCCATGGCACCGGCCTAGAGAGGTGAGGGCGCCTACTCTGACTCTAAATGTGTATGATCTGTACTTCGTGATTTTCAAGAGGCTTCATTAGGCGTCAGCTTGGTTATATCGCATGTGCGTGCACGAATAGTAGGTCACCAGTGAGCAGCTCGTTAAACTCCCCGACCCTTGCCTTTCGGGACAGGAGCTTGGTAATTCGCAGCAGTCAGTGCAAGGAATACTCCTCAGCGGTCAGTCAGAGCGAAGCCTCTGCACGATCAGTCAGTACTTAAGCCTCTCGTTGCACAGCTGCACTTGACTCTGTGCCACACACAACAATGCATAGCAGTGGCGTCCGCGCATGCACTCCCAATGCACACCGGGCGGGCCGCCCAAGTTGTCAATTTTTCGCAAAAGAGCCAAGTATATGTTATTTTTGATCGTTTTGTGGGTGTTTATCAACTTTTTTTGGTGTAGGTTGTTTTCTGAACTGGGGCATATGGGCCTGCTGTCGTCTATAGGGGGTGACAGAGACCACGGTTCGCGCTCGCGCTTCGCTGTATCGTAGCTTCTCTCTGAGAGACGCCAGCGCGAGCTCCAGACGAGCTTCTTTACGGAAAGCGGGGAGTGGGGAGTTGGTGGTATTAAAAGAAAAAAGACAAAATTTAGGGGAAAAAGGGCGCAGAGAATGAGTTTGGGTTGGGGTATCGAGCCTTGTCGAGCCTGAGCGGGCTAGGCTACAGCAGCCATTGACAGAGTCGTCAGAGGCCTGGCAGCCGGCTCGGGCGCAGCCTTCAGAGGCTCGAGCTCCGCGACCGCACCAATTAAGGCATTGATCAGGGTCGGGAGAAGATCCTCTGAGGCCAGACCATATCCAGTCGGGTATCCGTGAGCTTGATTCTTGGTCGAGTTTTCAATGGCCGCCTCGAGCGCGTCGACGCGGCCGTGATTGATCGCGACACCGTTGATGTACGGCGCGCGGACCGGACGCGGGTGGTGCTCCACAGCCAGAGATCGCAGCTGCTCCCGGGTGAGGTAGGGTCCCTCGGAGGATAAAAATTTAGGTTGCGCAGAAAAGGTCTTGGGGAGCAGAGCATGGTCTTGGGGGTAGTAAGGCGAGTACCCGCGAGAGAGGGTTGCGTATGACATACGCTGCTGCGGCACGGTGCGCAGCGTCTGTTGCGTCGGGGTCGGTGCGCGGCTGGGCAGCGCCGAGCTCGTGTACCACGACGTGACAGGAGTGTCCTGAGGCGAAGATGCGTAGCGCGCACGCTTGGGTGCGTGCACATGCGCAGTGTGCGACTGAGACACGGACGAAGTCGGAGAACGGACAAGAGAGGAGGCGGCGACGGGCATGGACATCGTGTACTTCGGCGCCTTAGGCACGAAAGGTACCGGGTCCGGGAAAGGCACTGCACCATCGTACTCCTCGTACGAGTCGTCTTCGTCCTCGTCATCTTGATCTTGGTGCAGCCAGTGGTTGACCTTGGCCTTGGGCGAGGGGTGCACAAGTTGTGAGACTTCGTCAAAGTTCCCGTGGTGAGCGGCGGCGGCGTCCTCGAAGACAGGCTCCGGGAAGCTGTCGGCTCCATCGTAAGGCGGAGTGGGCAGCGTCGAAGCCGGAGGTGCCGCCACCGCCCGCTTCGGGAACTTGGGCACAGGGAAGGTCGGGGCGCCGTCGTATGGTGCAAAGTCGTCCTCTTCGTCGTCGTCGTCATCATCATCGTCCTCAAGAGTATGAGCAGCAGCTGGCGCAACGTTCTCCCGGTCAGACTCGGGAGTGTGGTAGACAGAGTTGCACATGGCGGTAGGAACCTGCACAGGCATCTTGGAGGTGTCGATGCGTGACTGGTAACGGCGAATTGAGGCGATAGCCTCGTTGTCCAACTCGGCCTTGCGGTGGCGACGGAATGTCTCCACATCCTCAGCGGCGTCCTCGGCAGCACCACGCGCCGTCTGGACCATGGTGTGCATGGTACCCAGGGACATTGTGGACACACCAGGCAGGAAGGTGGCTCGGGTGAAGAGAGAGTACACATTCTTGCAGTGGTCGCGCCAGGACTGGATGGGGATCGACACAGAGTATCCCAAGCTCGCAAGAGCCTCACGTTCAATGTGGACAGCGTTGGCCTTCGGGACACCGAAAGCGTTAGACCAGCTGACCAGGTTGTAGTTGAAGTCGGAGATTGACATGTCGGCCAGGTACAGCGCGATCATGGCCAGGCGGCGCTCGACGGCGAAGGGCTCGCCGTTAGAGACGCAGAGAGCACCGCGGAACTGGAAACCGAGCTCTCCGTCGACTTCATGAACGGGCAAATTGTCGACAAACCAGGCAGCTGCGACGATGGTTTCGGCAGGGATCCTGCGGCGGACGACGAACTCGGTCACGATCTGAACGAAGGCCATGTTAGGAGCCGCACTGACGATGCCATGACGCTTGAGCACATCGTAAGGATCATCTGCGAAGCGTCCCTGAGTACGGTCGACCGCACGAGGTGTCGGGCGAGGCTTGTAGAACTCGTATTCCGACTGAGGGGGCTGGACTCGCTGCGGCTGAGTGCGCGCAAGCTCACGCGCATGCACTGCCTGGCGAGTCCACTCGGAAGCGATGTTACCGGCGCCGACTGCCTCGCGGTGAGCAAGACGGCCGATAACGTACGATGCTAGCCAGTGACCGAGTAAGTGGCGGAAGTCGCTACCGGCTGTGACAGCGTTGAGGTAGTTGGGAGTTGGCCGCGGCTGAGGGGTAGCGGCAAACTCTGAGCGACCTGTAACGAACGACGCCCCAGTGGACAGGAGCGAGTCGTCAACGGCAGCGGCCGAAGACTGGGTCGGCGGAGCGATCACCTTGTCCACAAACTCCACCGAGGCATCGGACGAGTGCTTGGCGGAGAGGAAGAGCGAACGTAGACCGTCGTGCGATGCATGCGACGACCACGAAGCAGGCGAGATAGGACGAACGGCCCCAGAGGCAAGAGTAGTCGGAGGCGCAGCGGTGTGCGGGCCGCAATCCGACGACTCATCGTCGGAAGACTCCGTAGCAAGACCTAGGACCTTGAAGAGCTGCGCAGCAGCGGGAGACAGGTTCACGAGCTCCGGGACCGGGTCCACAGAGCCGCGCGAATAGTCCAGCTGCCATGCCGACGACACGGCGGCGGCGGCGGCGCCGCCCTCGCGCGAAGAGAGGCTCATTCCCTTGAAACTCGAGGGAACCGGGCCGACACTGGTGCCGGCCGGACCAAGGTTCTTCAGGGTGGCGGGCTTCTGAACATTGACTGGCGATGCAGGGTGGCGCAAGTTGGAGTCCACAGTGGACGAGGGTTCGTCGTCAAAGAAGTTCGCTGGGAGGAAAGACGATGCAGCAGGGAAGTCGTCGGAAGCAGGAGAGGTTATATCGCTGTTGGCAGGGCGACGTGTGACCGCGTCACAGCCATTGATGCGACGTTGGTGGTGGTGGTCACAGTGGTTGGTGGAGTGGCAAAGGTTGACGTCATGGTGTTGAAATTCCCAGCCATAAGTGTCGGTGACCGGCGCAGAATTGGCCGGAATGCCACCCTCGCTCTTCCCATACCTGTCGTGTGTGGATGCATGCGTCTTCGGTATGACGACTCGCTTGGCTTGAGCAATCTGAGCTGCATCCACCTCCATATCACTAGGAGGGGTGGACACGACAATGATCTCGTCAATAGAGTCGCAGTCGTCCGCGCCTGCGTCGATACTGGAACCAGTAGTGGGTTGGTGGAAAATTGCAGGCACGGCGCTGGAAAAGCCGGAATGGAGCTTCTCATCAGCCTCCAACTTCTCATGGCTACCCACGTTACCCAGAATGACCTCAGGGGTGACAGCGCAGTCGTTACTTGATGCGAGGTCCAGCAGCTTCTGTTGAGTTTCATTCGCGAGCATGCGCTTGGCTTGGGCCCCGGCGACTGAGCGGCGGAGGGGCCACCCGTTAACGTGCCCGTTAGAGCTTGGCAATGCGGCGATCGCGTCAGGAGCCGCAGCCACGCCGCCGGTGAAGGTCGTGCCGGACGAAGCAACAGATTTGTCACTGCAGATGCAAGAAGCAGAGCGCCATCCATCAGAATCGGGCGTCGCCATAGCATCACCCTGCTGCTGGTGGGCCGCAGGGGTGATGGGAAGGCCGTCCAACTCGTCGTCGGCGTCGTCAAAGAGACCACCGGGGGTGAAGGTTTCGCCGACAACGTCTGGGGTGCAGGGGCTAGACATCAGAGATGCGGAATGAGTAGCCGAGAGGACCCGGACAGAGAGGGGCGGGGCGAGGCGCTGGGAAGCGCCTTGCGAAACGCTGGGAAACTTCATGATCTTGTCTGCACCAGGGCGCACAGCAGCAGCAGCAGCAGCAGCACCGAGAGGCGGGCGCTGTAAGCCGATGGGAGCGAGGATCGACGGGCCCCAAGAGCGCTGGTAGTCGTGTGCGCTGGGTGCGTCGAACCATCGATCAGGCTTCTGGTTAGGCAGACGTGCCGGAGCTCCAGCCACGGTGCCCCAACGATAGGTGTCGTTGATCCGAAGGGGCATCTGGGCCTGGTGATGATCCTTAGTGAACTGGCTCATCATGACCGAGAGCTAACGGCTAAGTGAACGGTCGAAGGGACAAACAGCTGACAGCCGCCAGCTGTCCCCAACAGGCTTGACGAAGCGTGTGAAGGTTGTTGGTGTGTGTCCGTACCGATGGCGTTTCACGAAGTGCCGAAGGGGGTAAGTTGTCGAGTCGAAAGGAGGTCGATTATAAAGGACGGGTAAGAGGTTGTGCGGGCCGCAGCACAGGGGCGTACTAGCGGTGCGCAGGGGCGTGTGGGTGGAGGAGCGCGATGCTCAACTCTCTAGCGGTGGCGAGGAAGGTGCAACCGCGGTGGTTGGTGGGGTGGGCGATCAGCTAGTGACTTTGGAGAAGAACGGAAGCCGCTTGGACTGAAACGCTTAGTCACCGAACCCGTATAGACGTGATGTGCTATGCAGGAGGTAAGAGAAGAAGTCCGACGAGGTGGGTCGAGCTCCCCTTTTTGAGGATGCAGCAGCGTGGATGCGCCGTGCGGAGGATGTGGTGCGTGCAGAGCACACCACGCAACCAGGGAGGAAGGGCTCTCAAAAACTCGATCCGCGTTTCAGATAGCTTGCTGCAGAGCGAGCGCAAGGACACGAGCGTCCGGTCCGATTCGATAAGGTCGGTCCAGTCAAGACTCGAGTCCAAAGCAGGGCTCAGATCAGGCGACGGAAAGCACGTCCGAGGACGTGATCACAAGAAGGGGGGAAGGAAGGAGGAGGGGGGGGAGGAAGGTGCGGGATGGCTGCGCGGTGCGGTGGGTTACACGCGACCGACAAAAAAGTCTCCACTCGTGTCAAGTCGCAGCAAGAGCGAGCCGTGGTCGATCCAGACGTCCTGGTCGAGGTGAATCGAATCCAGGTGATCCGGGCGAGACGACCGACAGATGTCGCGGCGAGGCGTGGTGGAGAGGAGAGGAGTTGGATGAGGGCAGAGCGCTGTGATGCGACTCTGTGGACCTCAAGTGGGTGTTGATGAATAACAAGGCGAGTCGATTGCCATCTTTAGCAGTGTGGCGCAGCGGTCCACCGGGCGGCCTGCCAGCCAGGCCAGCGGCGTTGCTCTGCGCGGTGAGATCTGGCCCAAGCGAGGGCGAAAGGACGCGTGCGGGATCAAAATATATTCATTACACGGTTATTACACGGATACACGGACATGAGCTCGTGCCTCGCAGCGCCTCACCCTGTTGGCTTGCATTGGCTGGGCAGCATGAGAGCTTTCTGACAGCCGTATTAAGGTGGACATGAGCGCCTGCGCAGGGTTAGCAGGGTGAGTGAGTAGGGTGAGACGCGGTTGGGTCGTACGGTTCCAGCGTGCCAGATGTGCCAGTGTTCCAGCGTGTCAGCGCGCATAGGCTGATTCAGAGTTCCAGCTATGAACGTTATGGACTAGGGTGAGCGTCAATCCGAGATCCGGCGGGCTGAGGGGTAAAGGGGTGAAAAGTGAAGCGGTGTGGCAACGCCGCCTCACACATCTGATACTGCACATCGGGATCAGCGTCTGATTCTGATACATGGTTATTAGTAATGAGCCTGACGGCATGCATAGGAAGCATTCTGATGCACTGATGCGATACATGAGGGGATATGCTCATATGCTCATATGCTCATGAGACCGTCTCAGCTGAACGCTTACACCAGCCTTTCGCGGCACCGGTCACTCTATGACCGGCGAGCCCGTAGGCCATGGCCATGGCCGTGGTCGTGGATTGACAAGAGGAGTCTAGTGCTGATGTAACCCTGCACTAATATCGCTTTCAGGTCATGTCCAGCACATACAGCACAGAGGTTGTGGAGTCCAGCCCAGGATCCAGGACTAGTCATGTCACGGCCTGCAAGTGCGTGGTCTTGGCTCATATCTGATGCGTGAGCACCAAGCACCAGGCACACAGGTAAATGAGCCTCCTCTCTCGGTATTCACTCGCCAGCTTACGGGTGCTTGTCGGCGTGCTCGACCGTGCTCCATACTCAACACTCACGGTGAGTACGGTGAGCTATGCTCGGCCGTGCCCTTGTCTGTTCCTCTGTCTGTGCCTGTGGACCATGTACCACCGTGATGCGTCACCTCTCACCACATCTCACCTCCACCCTGTTCCCAAGTAGTGCCTCCACCTTCCACGCCCTCCACCGATGCAAGGTCAATTCCATCATTCACTGGCCACTCAGTGACCTGACCTTTGTCTGACCACTCGGTTTCCACCCCGCACCCCCGCGCTTCAGCTTTGCGAGCTAATCCCTTCAAGGGACGTGTCATCCGCGCCTTGGTTCACCTGGTTTATCCACGCACCCGCCTAGACAAGCCTGCAAGCTGCAAGCCCGTCATTCGGCAACCAGCGCTCAGCTAAGCCATGCATCATTGACGAGCATCCGAGTCACCGAAGCCTAGCCAGAGCAGAGCTTGAGCCTGAACCACCGAGTGAGCGCGATTCTATGATCTATGAGCCACCGGCCTCCGGACACCTGCACACCTGCACACCTGCACATACCTGTACACCACCGCCGCTCCAATCAGCCGGGCTCCAGCCGACCAACCAGCCGACCAGCCAGCCAGCGTACCAGCGTCCATCCCTGCCTGCTACCGACCAGCTGCCACCCAGGGTACCATCACACCGATCCACTCCGTCATCACCTTAGCGCACCGTAATATCCTAGTCCCTCTCTCACACACTTCTCCCACAACCGACACCCCCTCGCAACGTCGGTCAACGGGACCATGAGCGCACCGCCAACCGCCGACGACCCGGCGCAAGGCCACCAAGCGCAAGATGAGGCTGGGTCAAAGCCTGAGCACCAGCCCCCACCAGCCCAAGCTCAGGTTCCACCACCACCTGCACCTACTCCCGCACAGGGCGGATCGTCTTCAAAGAAGAAGAAGAAAAAGAACAAGAAGTCGGCCGCCTCTGCCTCGGCGGCACCTGCTGCGCCCCCTGCGCTTCCAGCGAGCGATCAGCCCGCTGCAGCAGCCCCAGTGCAGCCTCCGAGCGACTCCAACTCAGCTGCAAATGACGCTGTTCCGCTCGAGCCAACACCTTCAATCAAGGATACGCCCGCGAGCACCGACAAGGCCGCCCCACCTGCTGCCGAGGCCCCCAATGTCCCTGCTCTCGGATCCACTACCACGAGTGCATCAGCCACAACGAAAGACGCCGAGTCCCAGCGCAATGTACCTGTCACGACGCAAAGTCAAAGCGAGGATCCCGACGAGGAGCAACCCAACTTCGGAGACCACATCGAGGGCGGCATTGTCCACCAACCTCAGCTCGGTGTGCCAGCGCCTATGCCTCCTCAAGCTGCTGCCCTGTTCGTCGACGACGCAGAGGACATGGCGTTCCTGATCAGCGACAACAAGGAAGACAACATCTTTGAGGCCCCTCCTCCCGCAGTTCCAACTTCTTCGACTCCTCCTCAGTCCATCGCGCCAGGTGTTCCTCCGCCTCCATTGGTCGATGACGACGTCGAGGAGGCTGCCTTCGACAGCACGGCTACTCTCGATGCTACCCTCGATGCGATCGGCAAGCAGCACGAACAGCAGGCTGCTGCTGCAGCGTCATCGACTTCTGCTCACACTACCGACAAGTCTGATCCTCAGGAAGCTGCCAAATCGTCGGAGGAGAAGGAAACAAAGGAGGAGTCTGCCTCAGCGACGGCCCCGACTGGCTCTCAATCGAGTAGCAAGGATGACAAGCCAGTCAAGGCAGCGGCAGCCCTCTTCTCGGATGACAACGGAGCCGATGCTTTCGATATCAAGCCGGACGAACCGATCGCACCCTCAGCCTCGCAACCTCACCAGCCTGAACAGACACAGCAGCAGCAAGTGAAGGCGGTTGAAGAAACTGCGAAGCCCCCGCCTTCTGACAGCAAACCGGCGGCCACATCGAGCGCCAGCGAGAAGCCCGAGCCTGACGCTCAGCCTAAGAGCGCTGCCGCTTTGCTTTCGAACGAGACTGGCGACGACGCATTCGACATCGGGGCGACTGATTCAGAAGCGAAGGCGGACACTGAGGTCAAGCCTGAGTCTCCGAGCAAAGAGGCTTCTTCTCAGAGGGAGAAGCGCCCTTCTGCCAGTGCTCTGTTCTCCGACGACGGGCAGCATGACGACTTTGCCATTGGAGGTGATGGAGACCAGCAACAGGAGACGGACCAGGTCAGCGAGCTGAAGCCACGCGAGGCAGAGGGCGCCCGCGCCCGCCGACCGATATCGCTCTTTGACACCGACGACCAGGCAGACTTCAACATTCCGAGCCTGGAGGACGACTCACCTAAGCCAGATGCTTCGGAGAAGAAGAAGACAGCTGGTTCGGACGCTGCGAAGCTCTTTGCTGATGAAGGCGACGACGCCTTTGACATCGGCTCGACAGAGCCTACCGACGGTCCAAGCGAAGCGCGCACGACCAATGACCCGGCGCGACCCCAGCCGGGCGCTGCGAAAAAGGCCGATGTGTCCAGCCTCTTCTCTGAAGCTGACGACGACTTCCTCAACGACACCAGCATTGACGACTCATTCCAGATCGGTCACGAAGTTCCTTCCTCCGACCCGATGCCGTCATCGGCGGTGAACGATGCTGAAGTGCCCCAGGGCTGGTACGACGATGCAGGCAACTGGAACTGGTACACGGAGGAGGAGCGCGAGGCCGTTCGACAGTCTATGATCGCAGATGGGACGCTGAAGACTCCCGCTGTGGACGAGAATCAGGCTCGCAAGACACCCGCGCTGGCGGAGCAGAATCCTTATGCGCCTGCAGCTTCTGCTACCGCCAATGCATACGCCCCTGCTCCAGCCAACCCATACGCCCCGTCTCCGCCTGTCGCCAACCCGTACGCACCTGCTACGGCCTCGCATGGCTACCGATCGACCTCCGGCTCATACGGGTCGTACGGGCCTCAGTCGACGCAGGCCGCCGCAGTAGGCATCTACACTCCTGCGACTGGGCAGGTCAGCGGGTATGGCTATGGAGCGACTACCGCCGCCGCTGCGCCGGCGTCAACGTTCGCGCCGGCTATGGGATATGCGGCTCAGCCTTACGCTGCCACTCCGGCCGCAGCGCCGTATGACCCCTATGCGCCGGCTGCACCGGCCGCCGCTGGGTACGGCGCCGCTGTCCCTCCTCCGAGCTCGTCGACGTTGAGCCCGAAGAAGGCAGAGCCGTTGAAACGCCCCTCCAAATCGGATGCGTATGACCCTCCTCTTCGGCCCAAGAAGAGCTTCATCGGTAGACCGGGGTCGGCTGTCCAGGCCACTCCAATTGGCAACTTCATCCCTGCCCCGGATGCTCCGCCTGTCCCTCCGGTCGCAGCGTCTGCTCCGCCTGCCCCGCCAGCTGGCCCGCCTAAGCGCTCAAAGACGACTGAGCCGCAACCGGAATCCTCGCCGAGCGTGCAGGCTCCACCTCTGCCGCCAACCTCAGCTCCTTCGGATCCCTACGCCCCGCAGCATCCACCAACGCACTCCCAGTCTTTCAGCGCTGCAGTGCCCCAGATGTCGTCGGGTTACAACACCAGCTACGGCGCTGCCCCAGTTGACCCCTATGCTCCCCAGCGCATGGCTTCGCCGCCAGCGGCCTCGGCACCTCCCCAGCGACCTGCCACAGCATCGTCGCAGCACCCGCCAAAGCCGACGTCGTTCGACCCTCCCCTCCGAGCTGTGTCTTCCCGGCCCTCGTCTCGGCATACGAACCGACCGGCCTTCTCTCCTCCGCCAGCCGCTGCGCCGCCCGTTCCTCCGATTCCGTCAGAGTATGCAGGGTCAACGAGGTCCTACTCTCCGAGGGGATCAAGTGCTGGACTTCCTCCACCGCCGCCGCAGCCTTCCAACCTCATTGTCCCTCCTCCTCGAGGGCCGTCCCGCGGAGCGACCCGTACGCCCAGGTACGACCGTCCTCCGCCTGCGGTGTCGGCGCCGCCTACCACGGCCGCCGCCCAGCCTCCTCGATCAGTCTCTCCCTATGCGCCGCCACCGAGGACGACCTCGCCGTCTGGACCTCCCAGCCGACGCGGCTCTCCGATCAGTGGACCTCCGCGAGTGACTTCCCCTCATGGTGCTCCACCCCGCGTTTCCTCGCCGCTCCGGAACGAGCCCGTCACCATGTCCTCCTTTAGCTCGACGACCGAGCAGCCCACGCCGAAGTTCTCGCAGAACACACCGCTGTATGGCGAGGAAGAGGGAGGCGACTATGACCCCGAGGGCGGACACTGGGAGGACGAGGAAGAGGGTGAGCAGCCCTCGCAGTCCCACGAGCGAAGGCAGTCGAAGGACACCGGCTCGAGCTACCCCTACCAGTCTGAGGCGGACAGCAGAAAGTCTGAGACAAGCTACCAGCCTAGCACAGTCGACCTCGCCTCTGAGGCAGGCTACGAGCCGTCGCCTTACGGTCCTCCGAAGCCTGGCCCGCAATCGAACCACAACCGCAGTGACTCTGAGCGCTCAGTGCCGCCCCCTCCAGCATCGTACGGACGCCGAACACCTGCGCAGGACAAGCAGAGCCCCTACGACGCTTACGCTCCCCCTCCCCAGGGCTCGCCGAAGAAGGCGAAGAGCCCCTACGCCCCTCCCCCTGGCCGAAGCGACAGCTACTCGCCGTACTCTGCTCCGCCGCCAGCGCCCGCGAGCTCTGCGAGCGCTGACCCATACGCCCCTTCGACTCACTCGCGACAGACCAGTGACGCATACGCTCCTTCCCACTCCAGCCAGAAGAGCGGATCGCAGCGGGGAGGAGACTCGTATAACCCGTACGCGCTCTCGGCTCCTAGCAACAACGAGTACAATCCGTATGCGCCGAGTGCCCCGTCAGCCGATTCTCATCAGAGTGCGCCTGCAGCCTCTGGCGCCGGCGAGTACAACCCTTATGCGCCGTCGCGGCAGACGACTTCTGACTACAACCCGTACGGTCCTTCAACCTCGCCGAAGAAGTCGACCGGCACGCCTCAGACTACGGAGTACAACCCCTACGGACCCTCGAGCTCGCCGAAGAAGCCGGCGCAGAGCGTCGACTACAACCCCTACGGACCATCTACGTCGCCGCAGCGGAATACTAACGCCTACGGAGCTGGAGGTGGCTTCAGCGCTCCTCCCACGCTGAACAGATCGGCGTCGTATGAGCCGTCGGCTTATACTCCTTCGCCGTACGCGGGTCAACAGCGCAACGACCAGACCTTCTCTCCAATGAATGCGACGGACGACTTGCGATCTGCGACTCCGCCGTCGAACAACTTCTTTGGCCGCGCTGGATCCATGGACGCCACGTATGTGCCGCAGCAGGTCCTCGAGCAGCGGCCTGTGTCTGAGGACCCTCTCGGACGTTGCTCGGCCACCGCTCGCAATGTGCCCATCGCCCGCTTCGGCTTTGGCGGCTTCCTCGTCACTGCGTTCCCGGGTGTTGGGGATGACTCGGTCGATGCGCCGTCGTACGGCTACGCTTCGCATCGCGGCCTGGTCACGCTTCGCCCTGTCCCGGAGGTTGTCGAGTCGAGCGCACTTACCACCAGCACGGTGCAGTTCCCCGGCCCGCTCGTCCACGACCCGTCGACACCGAAGGGCGCTGCCGGCGACAAGAAGCGTCGAGAGGCGGTCATGTCGTACCTTACGTCGCGAGCTGAGGAGATCGAGCGTGGTCTGCCGTACCTCAAGACGTCAGCAAACAAGAAGCGCCGCGATGAGGAGGCCAAGCTCGTCATCCTCCGGCTGCTGACGGCTCTGGTGGAGGGCGACGGACGCTTCTTCGGCACGCCCAAGGCTCAGGAGGCGATTCGTGAGGCACTGCGGTCACCTGCGTCCGACATCGCTACGCCGGCTCACCCTAACGGGCTGGGAGCCAAGCACGCCTCCGGCGGCGCTCTGGCGAGTGCATCTCAGCTCAGCCAGCTGTCTGATATGCTCCTGGCTGGCGACAAGCGCGAGGCTGCGCAGTTCGCTGCCACGGCAGGACTCTGGCCCCACGCGCTGCTCATTGCCAGCTCCGTCGGACCTGACCTCTGGCGTGAGACTGTAACGAAGTTCAGCACTGCCGAGCTGGGCAACGACCCGCACTCGGCGGGCCTGAAGGCGACATACATGGTATACGCTGGTCTGAACCCGTCGACTGTCGAGGGTCTTTACGCAGCAGCCCACATCTCCGACGACCCATCGACGGACAAGTGGCGCGAGGTTATCGCCGGCGTTCTGCTGAACGGCAAGCCGACAGATCTCGTCTGTCTCGACGAACTCGGTGCGCGCTTCGAGCGAGCAGGCCTCCGTAGTGTGGCACAGGTCTGCTTCCTCCTCTCGCCCAACTCGCCCTTCAGCGACATGTCGCCAGCCGCCACGACGCGGCACATCAAGTTTGTCGAGGATGCGCGGGACGAGGACGGCGCCATCTTTGCGGAGATCGCAGAGTACGCGCGCAGCCTGGTGCCGGTGCCGAAGGGCGCTGAGGCGCCGACGGTGACACTGCCGGAGCTGCTGCCGTTCAAGCTGCAGCGGGCGTGGCGTGCTGCCGAGCTCGGCGACGCAGACCAGGCGAAGCGATACTGCGAGGCGATCGAGACGGCTTCCAAGGCTCCGAAGAACCCCACGAAGCTGCCGCCGCACCTGCGTGCTGGAGTCGAGGACCTCCTCGAGCGTCTTACGGGTACTCCCTCGGCCAACCCCTCCAGCGGCCTTGGACGTAGCAAGTCCCGCGGCGGAGCGACTATCGGTTCGTGGATCGAGGGCAGGCTCACGAAATTCATCGCTGGCGAGGACGAGGGCACCGAGGCGCCGAAGAAGGCCGCGCCCACTTCGTCTGGCAACAGCGTCCCCGTCGGCCCGTTCTCGCACTTCAGCGCCATCTCGCCTGGTCCGTCGGCCGGCGTGTCCCGCGCCCCGTCGACTGTTGAGGGCGAGGCACTGTCCATGTCCTCCAACACGGCTTCTGCGGGGTACGAGCCTTACGGCGGCGGCAGCTCGGGCTACGAGCCCTACGGCTCAAGCGACACGCACGACCAGTCGACAGACGCTTCGGGCGAGGACGGCGGCGGCTTCATCAGCCCGATGGCAGGCTTCACGCCAGCCCCGATCACTCCCGCAGCCCCCACCTCCCAGACCCAGTCCTACGCTCCAGCAAAGAAGTCGGAGCCGGCATGGGACGACGACGACGAAGACCTCGGCTTCGGCAACTCGGCCCTGTCGCGAGCGCGCACGCCGAAGGTGTCAGAGGACCAGCAGCAGTCCTCCCAGCAGGACGCTTATGCTCCCAAGAAAGAGACACCGAAGCCAGCACCCAAGGAAGAGCCGAAGAAGGACGAGAAGAAGGAAGGCAAGAAGGGGTGGTTCGGCTGGTTCGGCGGCAAGAAGGACGGCGAGTCGTCTGGTCCGGTCCGCGCAAACCTCGGAGAAGAGAGCAAGATGTACTACGACCCAGAGCTGAAGCGGTGGCTCGTGAAGGGTGCCGAGAAGCCTGCGGCTGCCGCTACGCCGCCCCCGCCCCCGCCTCGGGCTAGCACCGCGTCCCCTGCTAGTCGGCCCACGTCGGTCCGCCCGCCGGCGAGCAGCTCCATGCCCCCGACTTCTACTGCTTCGCCCGCTGGACCGCCTTCTGGTCCGCCGAGCACGAGCTCCGGCCCGAGCAGGCCACCCACCACCGGCCCGCCGAGCAGTACGCCTACGCCTGGAGGGGCTAAGCCGCCCATTGCCAGTCTTGACGATCTGCTCAGCAGACCGCCGTCGGGCAGGCCGGCTGGCGGGACGGTCAAAAAGAAGAGGGCGGCGAATCGGTACGTTGATGTATTCAACAAGGAGTGAGCGCGCAAGCACGAGCGCAGCGAGTGCGAGTGCGGGTCCGGGAGAGAGAGGGAACGAGTTCGAGCATGGGTTGGACGGAGAAGAGCTAAGCGAGTGCGAGCATGGGTTAGACGGAGATGAGCGCAGTATGAGCCGCACGAGATACAGACGAGTTCAGTACGAGAAAGCCAGAAAGCCAGCGTGGCTCAGCGACCCGAGCAATAGCATCAGTATCACAGCATCAGTATAGACGAGTATGAGGATATATGGCAAGTTAATAGACGATGTACGACGGATGACCGAGCTTTCCTTCACTGCAACATGCTGTGTGATACAGATCATCGGCTTCTTTCATCACAGCCGAGTTCAGCAGAGATCGAGTCACTGACTGATATCAAGTTCTCACGACCGAGTGTGGACATATCAAGTCAGAGCACGTTAAAATCGACTTCTGCCACGCCACACCGCCACACCACAGTGGCACAAGTGACAAACTCCTGCAGAGTTTGATCACACTGAAGCAAGCTGAGTGGATCAGCTGTGCTTGAGCCAGAATAGTGCCACAAGCGATACTGGAGTCCAGGCGATGCCACAAGCGGTACTTGCGTCAGAGCGATGCCACAGGCAACTGGCTGGCAGTGAGATGCGAGCACATGGCGCTGAAACGGCCTCGAGATCTATACGCGGCATGCGAGCTAGTAGCAGAGATCAGCGTAGATGAAACGTTGGTGGAGCCGTCTCGAGGCGGATGTTGACATGTCGATGCGCCAGGGGTAGGACAATGGGGGAATGGAACACCGCCTCGTCCAACTATGAACTCGAGGCTTCGAAACATTCTCTTCTCTCCGCAAATCCTTCGAGCGAAAGACAACTCTAAGCGTAAAAGAGCTGAACCGAGCTGTCGTAAAGTTACAAGAACGCGCCAAGATCACGTACAAGTCTTGGACAAACCCCATACCCCGCGCGCGCGGCCCCGGATTCTTTGCGTACACTTCAGACAAAAAGGACTCTGGACTCTCGTAATTCCGGCTGTCTCAAACGCTTATATGCAACAACCACTACCCCGTCTCGTAAAGCTACAGCCAAAACGCATGTCGCACTGCGACCTCCGCGTAGGTCTGAGCGTAGACAGGTGGAAGTCGCAAAGTGTGCAGAAAGTTAAGTTTTGTCTGAAACGTGTCTTCCACTGTTACGACCCCCTACGTCTCGAGCTATTAGGCCGACATCGACCGCTGCCCCCCTTATGTTCCGACATCCATCCTTCCGTGGCTTCCATGACTTCGGCGGATCGGTGGGTTTCTGTATTCCAAACTTCCGAGAACGAGGACCCATGTGCTATCCTGGGCAACCTGGCCACCTGGGGCCTCCTGGAAGCGCGGGGCGGTGATTAGCCAACTTACATGAAACACGAGCACGAGGGCCGCACCGACCGCGAGGGAACTAAGGGGAAAGCACCCCCTCGAGTCAGATCAAAGCGTTACACCCCCATCCAACAGCTAGCAACTAGCACCTAGCCGGTGCTACGGTGCTAGCACCGCTAGCAACATTACAACATCAGGACACAGACACAACAGCGAACGAAAACGTAAAGCGCGGAAAGGGAGACATGACGAGAGATAAGTTCGGAAAAGGTAGGGAAAGGTAGGGAAGCTCGGAAGCAGTGTAGATCCGCGCAGCGGAAACGATAAGGTTGGGTTTTTGGGCGGGAGATCGTCCTGTCCTGTGCCAGTTGTTGCACGAGGTGTTCACGAGCTCACAAGGCTGCATCAATGCTGCAATTGCACGAGGTGGGCTATGTGGCTAGGTGGGGGAAACACGCACGCGGGTTCAGCGGGGGAAGATAGATGACCGCTGAGGGGCTAGAATTGGCCAGATCGCCACGCCTTGTTCTCAGGTAGAGGGGTCTCACAAAAGTGAGGGAACACCGCCAAGACGGAATGTGGCGGCGCCACCGTGACCCCGATGCCCATTGTTCAAATGCACAGATCTCCTTCCACAGAGCATTTAGAGCGAAACCGTTTGCAGATTTGAATTCCTCACCCCCAAATGCCCCCAAGACGCGAGTACACAGAGGCAGAGCGTGCAGGAATGGCTGCGCTTGCCCAGCATATGTCTTTGAGACTTGCTGGCAAGGAGTATGGTGCCTCTGCCTCTACTGTGTCTAGACAGCTCAAAAAGCTGGCCGATTCTCAAGCTATCTCGACTACCTCGATACCCAACAAAGTATTCGCATCAAGGAAGCGCTCAGGAAGGCCCCGGACCTACAGCTTGAGGGATGAGAGAGCAATTGTCAAGATCATCAAGGCCAATGATGAGCTGACCCCGGTCCAGCTCCTCCCTGTCATTGCCTCTCAGTTTAGGACGATCTCTATGTCCATTCTGCGCAGGATCATGAAGGACAACGGGCTCAAGCGCTTCAGGAAGATCCCCAAGCCATTCCTGACACCCTTGCAGCGGCGCAAGCGGCTTGCCTATGTCAAGGAGCACCTCAACATCAATCCTGAGTCGCTTATCAGCATTGATGAGACCCACCTTCATCTAGGCTATTACAACTGGCCATGGGTCACCTGCACCAAGGAGGAACGGCACAAGAAGAAGGCCCTGATTGTGATGAACACGGGGTCTACTAGGTGTCCAAGGTGGGTGGCAACGCAATGATACGAGCCGTGTGTCTCTGAGTCACTCTATTGGCCTGCACGGGAGTACACCCAGGCAGTGAGCAAGGCAGGGGCGGTAGCAATAGGATAGGGAGATGTGTAAGTCAAGGCAAAAGTCCTCGCACGTGCACTGGTGTATGGTGTGTGAATGCGATCCATCTCTGAGGGGGGAAGAAGCTACAAGCCGGTCCTTATATATCTTTCTGAGGTGGCCAAGGGCCCCACATATCCTGATACGTATCAGCTACGTATTGCTACGTATTGCTCTGTATCGCTCTGTATCGCACTGATCGTTCACTGATCGGTCAGTGATACGTATCAGCTACGTATCAGCTACGTATCGCTACGTATCGCTCTGTATCGCTCTGTGTCGCACTGATCGTTCACTGATCGTTCACTGATCGTTCACTGATCGTTCACTGATCGTTCAGTCCATGATCGGTCGGTCCCTGACCGATCATCCTTGTCTGAGTCTATGAGTTTGCTGAGCTGGTGCTCGGTGGCAAACGTGCCAGGGTTATTACACTGATGCCTGCCTTCAAGAAGGAGCTTGGCTTCCAGGTCTGGGCTGCGATCTGGATCGGTGGGCACTCAGATTTGTGGCGCTTTGATGTCTCTGAGTCAGAAGGAGCCAATGGAGGAGTGACAGCAGACATCTATGTCAAGCAAATCTATCAATCGGCACTGCGCAAGGTCTGGAGAGCGCGCAGAAGGGCTTGGGCAGGCTATGAAGGAGGTCCTGTGATCATTGAGGACAATGCCAGTGTGCATAGAGCGAAGATATGCACGGCAGCAAGGCAGAGGGAGGGATTCATCATGCTGCCACACCCCCCCAACTCTCCAGACCTGAATCCCATTGAGAAAGCATGGTCCTACTTCAAACACCGTCTGGATGCGTACAGGCCTCGCCCCAGGACTCTAGATGAGAAGTGGGAGCTTGCAGAGCGCTTGTGGAAAGAGATACCTCAAGGTTTCTTTGATACCTACATATGGGGTGTGCCACATGTGATGGAGGAGGTCAGATTGGCCAAGGGAGGCCACGCCGGTGAATAAGCTTCAAATCGCCCGAAATCAGGTATGTGCATAGAAGAGATGCATAGCTAACACATAGCAAAATTTGGTATGCATACATGTAGAAATGGATGAGATATGCGTGGATTTGTGTGTTCACGGCCTCAAAATCGGAGGCCGCCACGGCGCCGTTTGGTGGCAAGTGTTCCCTCACTTTTGTGAGACCCCTCTATCAGGCTCGAAGCTTGTAGGGATGACTTTCTCGCTCTGTGGGAAAAAAGCGTTATGCTTCTGACGCATGAGCGCATGCGTAACCCGAGATACGAATGGAGGGACCGAGGGACCGAGGAAGGAGGGTAGATCTGTGCTTACTTGCTGATGCGCTGCGCTGTGCGATGTGGGGTACGCGGGGTGCGCGGGGCAAAGGTCACTCAAATGAGGAGCTTGAGGAGCTTGAGGAAGAGACGAGGTAACTCAGATTAGACCATGATCGATCTGAGATCTGATCTGCTCCGATCTGCGCAGTTCTGGGTTGTGATCTTGGGGAAGTAACCCGGAAGCGATAAGCGTGTGAGATGAGGGTGACTGACGTGTCTGTGTCTTGTCTGACGTGTCTGCACGTTAGAGACACTGACGCAGACGAAGCTCAGCCTTGCAGACTTCATCCTAGATCGCAGAGAAGGGGATCAACCGAGGTGAACTCGTCTGCGCCTCAACAGACTCAACAGACGCCGCTCACTCAGCCACCAAGCACACTTGAGCAACACCTTCTGTGCGCGCCGCCGTTGCCCCCGTGCCCAACGTGGCCCATCTGATAACACAAATGTGGTAGACCTGCATGCAAAGCCTATTCTTTCAGACCTTTTGGGGTCTAAGATCATCAACCGCGTCTAAACCTTCAACTCTGTCTTATCTGTGACCTATCCTCTAGTCGTGCTGCCAGAGGCCAAGAGGTAGGCCGTCGGCCTAGTCGTCGGATGTTGCCTCGGAACATGGTAGTAGAACTTACAAATGGCTGCCCTTTCATCCGCAGCTCCGCAGACCTAGACTCCTAGACAAGGACATGAGTTTCCTCGCTTCTAACGCATTCAGTACCCGCCGCCTATGATCCTCGCTTCCTTGTCTTCTCAATTCACGGCACCAGTAGTCAGTAGTGTCCGTTTATCCGCTCGCTCAATGGACATGTGCTACGCACCAAATGCTGTTGCGTGACACTACGCGTGACTTGCATGTCTGATCCTCACGCTGATCACGAGATGTGGCCAGCTCCACAAAGGAACCCCCAGGGACATAGGGAAGAAGGGATCCGCGGTTGATCTCTACATCGCCTTCGATGTAAGCGCAGCTCGCACAACAGGTCAGGTGATCTGTGATCTGCCCCTCCGCTGTGACGTTTGCACATCGCCTGGAAATCTCAGCCATCTGTGCTTCCAAGGGATCAAGGGAGAAGGGATGCAGCGACGAGAGCATGAGGGGACAGACAGCACGTAGGCAGCCCTCGCGGCCCTCGTGTCGCGACCATCTGCCCGTTCTTTCGTAATCAGCGACTGCAGGCTTGCTGCCCCAGCCCCTATCGAAGCCACCAAGCGGTCTAGTGCAGATCATCCATCCCAGCTCATGGGCAGAACCTCGGCATCCTAGTTTCCGCCCGGCATGTCGAGAATCCGCATGCAACGTACGCACGTACGCATGCATCTGCACCTGAGCTCGGACGGCTCTCACTGACATCCAAACGATCAGACGAGACTAACGAACTCAAATCCATAACACGTTTACATCATTTCAGTCCCTTCGAACAATTGATCAATGTATCATAGAAGGGATGCAGGCCTACGCATCCTCATCCTCGCATCTTGGAAATCTGCTTGGAAATCATCCTTCAGAAAACTGATCACAGCATCGATCACTTAGCTTGGCTAGCTTGGCTAGCTTGAGGGTGAACGACAGGCGTAAGCGAGTCTTTTCGAGGTTAGATCACATGCCCGGTCTGCAACACCTAGGCTATCGGTTGTCGCTTGTGGTGGCCCCGCTCGCCTCCCTGGCCCTGCTGGCCCTGCTGAGCGATATCATAGTGAGCCCTTCCGCACAGACGCACGCTGGACCCTGCTGGGCGCTCAATTTCGACATCACCGGCTGTTAGATTTACCGTTTTTGGCAATTTGATGACACACCCCCAGACACGACCACTTGCCGCTTTTGGTCATGGGCTGCATTGGTGACTGACCTGATGTTGCGGTTTCACCTTTTTGCCTCCACCTGCCAGCTGCCAGCTGACCGCCCCAGCGCCTGCGCCCCCGCCAGCGCCAGCGCCGAGCGACGTAACACGTTTTAGTCTGAGACACTCACCCATCCACTGAATGCGGTCCTCCGCATTCCGGAGCGGTTCCAGCATTCCGTTCTCAAACGTCACATTCCGCACGCGAGGCCGCATCATGGCGCGTCATTTTCGTTCTGCACCAAGGCAACCGCCGTCATGCAGCGCAGCGCAGCACACAGCATGCAATACATTGCATCCACACAAAATCTTCAACCTATCATAAACATATACATTGCAGGTCGTAAACCGGGATACCAGATGAGACACGTGGATTGAGAACGAAACAGGATGTGAGGCTTGTCGAGACCGAGAGACATTTCTCGACGAAAGAAACGCCGAGAAAACCAATGCTAGAATTGCAGATACGTGATGTGTTGATATGCGGGGTAGGTGTAACAGATCTTTTATCGTCGGGACCAGCCCGACTCTAAATAGTCGATGGTGATGGTGATGGTGGTGGGGATGGGGGTGGGGATGGGGGTGCTCCTTGTGACATGAGAGCTGCTCTACTGCCACTGCTGGTGCGGCTGGAAGTCGCCGCCGTATCCCTGGGTCGTGTACATAGGGACGGGCTGGAACTGCATCATACCAGGCTGGCCGAGCATGACCTGCTGCTGCTGCTGGCAGGCGATAAAGTCAGGACCGGCAGCCGAGACCATGTACTCGGGGACGGGGACCTGAGGGAAGGAGGCTTGAGCAGGAGTGCACGGAGTGCTGGGGCTGAGGCCGAGCGAGTTCCCAGTCGACAGCTCCGATGGCGTCTCACCCATCGACAGGGGCGAGAGGCTGACCGGGGGTGCCGCTCCGCCCATGGCAGAGGCGTTGGCCGCATCAGCCGGAGCCGCTGCTCCAGGGAGAGGGGTGCCGATCGGCGGAGCGTCCTCGGGACGGAAGGGGGTGATGCCAAAGGCGGAGGCGCCGAGGCGGACGTGAGGAGAGGGGCGCGACCCGTGAGTAGATCCCGAGCGGTGCAGGGGGCTGCCACGCTGCGGCGAGCCACCGGTCGATCCCTGGTAAGAGCGGTGACGGCTCAGCGGGGTGACGGGAGAGGGGCGACCTGGGCTCTGGCGATGACGAGGAGCAGGTCCGAACGAGGGCTGCTGCTGGGCAGAGTAAGGGTTGAACATTTGCGGGGAAGACTGCGAGCGAGCGCGCACAGCCATGGGAAGGCCAGCGTGCGGGACAGCGACGCCCATGACGCCGGGGTGCATCATCGAGGGGTCGATCATGTACGGGTAGTGACTGGCGCCGGCGATGGGGAAGGTCTCGCGAGGGAAGTCCATGGACATGGTGGAGTGAGACCGGAACAGAGCACCAGGCATCATGGACGCGTGTGGGCGGCGAGTGTTGGGCATGGGACGGCCCTCCTCGATGCGGCGGCGCTTGACGCCGTCCCACCACTTGGACGATGCCTGGAAGTGGGGGTGACCAAGACGCATGCCAACCTTGAGTGCCTCCTCGCGCGCCTCAGAGTCGCGAACGTCACGGCCATGCATGACGGCCTCGTCGAGCCAGCGGTGCATCTCCTCCTCAATCGCCGGGTAGCGGCCACCTGGGCGACGAGCGAGGATGGCAGCGGCGTTGGGCTGCTGGGGGTCGAGCCAGCGGTCCTCCTGGTTCAAGATCTTCGAGATGGTGCTACGGTCAACGGAGTACTCCTTGGCGATGTCCTCCTGGCGGATCTTGCCTTGGGAGTTGCGGTAGATCTCGCAGATGCGGCGCTTGTCGTCAGGGGTAAGCTTGCGCTTGCGGCGGACCTGCGTCTTGTCGGCGGTGGCGACAGCAGTCTCTGGAGGGGTGGCATCGCCTGAACCAGGAAGGGTGGGCGATGTGGTAGCAGCGGTGGGACTCAGGGTACCGGTCCCGACCATGGACTGCCCCTCAGCGGAGGACGCCGAGGCGTCGCCGGGCGCAATGCTTCCGTACGACCCGGACTGGTTGGAGGATGTGCTTTGAATGTTGATAGCCGGCTCCAGGTACTGGGGCACGGCGGCGGTGGGAGCAATGCTGGTGTTGTACGGAACAGGTGTGGAGAGATCGTAAACCTGGGCCTGCTCAGAAGAGACGGACGCAGCCTCGCCGAACTGCTGCTGGGCACCCGGCTTGGTGTCGACGATTGACTCCTCGTGCTGGTTGGTGAACATGGCCATGAAGTCGACCTCCTCCTTGGGAAGGGAGTAGTAGACAGCGGAAGCCATGATGAATGGGTGGGAGATACGGATTTACTATCGACCGGCGATGGAAGATCCGTTCGTCAAGTACAATGTCGTGAAGCAGGTGAACTGCTTTGCAAAGGGTGGGAAGGATGAGGGGTCTTGCCGAGTCGTATGTCGTAAAGACGAGCGATTCGTGAAAGGGTGATCGTGACTGGCGCTAATGCAATAGGGGAGGGGGATCTCGCTGACTGGTCGCTGCTTGCGAGGTGAGCGGATATGGGGTGAAGGATGCGCCTTGTGCGACTGTGATGATATGCGTGTGATGCACGATGGGATGGGGGGTGTCCTTGCGATCAAGAGCTTGTCGGTAGCAGTGTGATGCTATATGTGCTGAGCAGGTGTAAGCACGGAAGTGAGGGGATAGGATGAAGGATGTGCGGTAGTATGAAGTGTGGGTGGGTGTACGGAACAGGAGTGCTGAGAGAGCTTGCCGCTACTCACTAGTGGTCTATTGCACTAGTGAGATTAGACTACTGCAGGACTTGAGTGAGGTTCTTCTTTCTTCGAGCTTGGACTGTCTTGCAATGCAGTCAGTCGTGGGTGTGGGCCTGATGTGTGGTGATCTAAACGGGCTACAAGCATAATGTCAGCAAGCATTCAAGCCAAACCAGATGGTGGTGGTGAGAGATCGAAGGGGGGCCCAGGCACATGCGTGCGTGCGTGCTACAACCCCCATTCCATGCGTGTTGAATTTTGTGAAGGGGCTAGAATTTCAAACTCAACGTACCCGTTATCTCTGTCGATAGACTTCAGCTCGCGAGGTGAAGAATGCTAGAGAACACTGCTCTTGACTTTTGAGTGGGGAAGGATGATGCCAAACCTAGATAGAGGTCCAAGGCGAGATGGACTGAGGGCAGTGCGAAGACGAAGGTGTCGTGATATGGGGAGGTGGGGGGGGTGGGCGATGAGCTGATGGTGTTGTCGAAGGTACCTCGCTCTAGTTGAAAGATGCCAAATTGCTAGCTCTGCTAGATGACGATGGCGAGGATAAGGGCCCTGGTTACGGTGAGAAGAAAGGGCTCGTGCTCGTGCTTGCGCGCAACGGGATGGAAGATAGCGTCGAGCTGTCGTCTTGCCAGTGTGCGTGCGGAGGGGGTCGTTGCAGCAAAGCGAGCTGAGCTGGACAAATGATCAAAGGGGGGTTGAAGCGAAGAAAGGGGGTCTATGAACAGAGATTAACAAGAGAGTTGAGAGACGGGGGCCTGCCGCGTTCTTGAGCTTTTGATAACCTCGTAAGAAGAGTGAGAGCTGAACGAAGGGGGGGACGAAGATGGAAGAAAGGTAGAAACAGAGCAAGATGAAGGTGGACGAGCAAGACAGCCTAGCCAGCGAGCCCAGCGAGCAGCCTAAACGCCCCGCTCAGTGGTGTATGGTGCATACGGCGAGGGATGCGGTATGGGGTGTGTTGGGTGCGGGTGTGGATGGGCTGGGTTGGTCTGCGTCGGGCTGCGTTGGGCCAGGTTGGACTGCGCTTGCTGCAGTGTTGTATGGGCTGGTCGGGACCGGACGCATACGAGCCGAGCAGCTACAGGTTGGAATGTACGGGCTCTGCGCGCGAGCGAGGAAAAGGGGAGGCAACGCGGAGCGCCCAAGGCTGGCTGGCTGCCTGCTTGGCCTGGCCTGGCTGACTGGCGCGCCGCGGCGCCGCACTGCACGAGGCGATTCAGGGAAGGCATGTTCAGGATACGACAGGTCAGGTCAGGGCCTATCAGTCAGGTCCGCCAGGTCGGGACAGGTTTGATCAGGCCAGGTCATGCTGGTCAGGTCCATGGTCCACTAGCGCTACGCAGGGCACGACGAGGCAAGTAGGACCTGCAAGACCATGCAGGCGACGCTGGACACGCTGGACACACAGGATACACCGGATATGCAGGACTGGCGCAGAATATCAGGTCAGGTCGCGCAGACCAGGGCAGCGTCCCAGGGCTGGGATGCAGAACCCAGGAGCGAGCAGGAGTGAGTCTCAGGACACCAGCACGGAGACGAGCAAGGGCGAGAACGAGCGCGAGAGGCGAGGCTGGTAGCCTGGCCAGCCAGCCAGCCCGACCGCCAGCCAGGGCCATGCTGCCCAACAGCTGTGCTCCTAGCTCGTAGTGTATAGTCTTTCGTCTGGCTATCTGGCGGACGGGGACGTTGGCGCACTGCCTGGCGTACTGGCGTGCTGCAGCCGTTCGCGTCCGATTCCCCGTCTACATCCCATCATGAGCCCGTCGCCCGCCCGTCGACCCCGTCTCAACCCACCGCTCGGTATCGCGTGGCTGCATGGGCCGCTAGCCCGCCCATCACTCTGCGGCGCTGCGGCACCGAGCCACTGACTGATGACTGATCACTCACTCACTCACTGCTGCCTGAATGATCGGAAGGCACTGAGCGACCTGGTGACCTAGTGACCCGCTGCCTGGCCCGCTCAACTCAGCTCAGCCCACCCAGCGGCACTCGGTCGGCGGGACCATTTAGGCCAGGCCAGCGAGAGCGGGCGCAGCTAGCTGGTGTATGCATACAGACATGTCTCACTGATCATCCACGGTTTGATGAGCGTCGCACGGCGTTTCCAGCCGAATTGCGGATAGCCAGAGCGACCAGAAGAGCGAGATCACGGCATAGCAACCGAGGGCGCAGCAGACCAGCGATGAGCAAGCCTCGGACGCGAGCGGCAAACTCGGTAGTCTATGTGTCAAGCTCTCAAGCTGTCAAGGGCAGGGCAGGGCAGGGCGCAACAGCTGGACTACTGCACTACTACTGCAGAGACTGGACTGCAAAGACTGACTGGACCACTGCTCTATACTCTGCATGCAAGTACCGCAAGACAGGCGCGGGTGTCTTCGCCCTGGCCGCGTTGGCAGGCCCTTGATTCTCGGATACTCGACGGCGACGTTCGCTCTTCGCTCCCACCACCCACTTACGCCCATGCGTCCAAGCGTCCAGGCATGCGTCCAAGCGCCGGCCGGCTCCTAGTCTGGCTGGGCCCCTTGGACGCCTGACGCCTAACGCCTGGGGTGGGCGGGTGAGCATGCGATGGCCGCACGACTAATCCCTGCAATAGATCGGGTGTTATCAAAACTAAGGGTCATTAACAATAGCTGTCAATGAGGTTGTAGTAGTACCTAGCTAGCGTCGAGCGTAACTCGTGTGCCTGGTTGATGCTACGTACACCTGTCGGCGCGCGCGAAAGAATAGCGACTGACTTCTCTCTCAGCTCTCGAGCACGAGTGAGCCAGCCAGGCCAGCCAGGCTCGTCGAGCTAAAGGACGGGGGACAAGGGGAGGGACCAGGGAGCCGAACAAACTGAGGACCTGAAACCCAGAAGGAATTTGGTTTGCGTGAATATGATTCGATCAGACTGTTGGAATCATCCTCGTGTCCTACTCGCGTCGCTTGCTCCTTGACGACCGACCCACTGCCCAGCAGCCACGACCGCGACGGGATCTCCAGGGTCCAAGGGCTGTCCAGGGTCCGCGGGGAGATCCCTAGCCCTCCCTGCTGTTTGAACGTCTGCACTTGTCCTATAGCCCTCGCCCATCATTCAGATGACCAGCTCAACCAGGCCAGGTGACGTAGAGGGCGTACGGTATACGGTAGCAGAAGCAGAAGTAGCAGCAGCGCAGCGCAACGGTTGGACGGTACAGGACCGAGGAATTGGCACCAGCATCAGTCGGTTGGCGAGATTCGTCAGTCTGCATAACGCAAGGCATGCTGCATTATTGCGATCAATGCCCATTCAGTGGAGCCTAGCAACAGTGACGCTCGCTCGTTCGCTCGTTCGCTCGCGTTTGCTCAGAAAATCAAAATCAAAACAATTCTGCATTCGTGTGCAGCTTGGGATTACAGTTTTCTGGCCGCAGGAGGCACAATTCTGCAAGCGCGGACCACTCGCGCAAGTCTGCTACACCGATATCGTTGTCCCCCTCTGGTCTCGAACACAGCCGTCCGTATGCCGTGATATGTGTGCCCTCGATATGATAGCGTCGCCTCGAGCAAATGCGCTGAGGGCCGTGCACGCACGACATTACACCGATCTCATACCAAGGGTAGGGGATGGGACCCGTTTCAACAGAATGGGGTCAGGGGGTTTGCGCTATCGCGGTGCATTGTGGTTGGTCAATGTGTTCCAGCCTAATGAAATATCAAAGGATAAGACAGAGCGGGTACATGCCATGATTGACTGGCTTAGACCAATTACTGGTGGGCCCTCCATTGTGAGAAGAGGTCTCCGCTCCCTTCATTGCGAAAGAGGCGCATAGCGCATAGCCGTCATTGCCGTATCGGCGCGCTAAACATGTCCAGCTGTACTCACTCAACTACTACGTTTGCTGCCCTCGCTGTGTCGCTCGCTCGCTCGCTCGCCCACTGCCGTGGGAATCAAGAAAAGGTTTCAAAAATCACCCAAATGTCACGCTGTCCTGCGAACCCTAATCGCGGGCGAGGACCTCGTAGCCGTCCGGAGACAAGACCGGGTCTTCAGTCGCTCAATTATGCTGCAGAGTACGACGACCTGGATGACAGCATCCTCGTGGTAGATACCCAGAGCTACCAGACTGCCAGCGCATGCTGCTCACGCCTCTGGCAATAGTCGGCAGCAGGGCGCCCTTGCTCTGCGCAGGCCCAGCGTCTGGGCCCCCCTCCCCCTATCTTGCCCTCGCCCTCCTTCCACCTTTCCCCTCTCTACCCATCAGGGGCCGCAGGAGGTACGAGGAAGTAGCAGAAGAAAGTTTGCTTCCACCGTTTCTCGCGATCCGCGAGTCCATACGATGCGACATGCAACAAACCGTCCGACGTTCTGCGAAGCCACTGCCGTACCTTTCCCCGCTCAATCTGCCCTTTACGTTGGCGCACAGAAGGCGAGCGAAGGATACCCCCGGATACGAAGGACAGCCGTACCGATAACGGTCTGACAGAACGGCATACATACTCTCATCTTACTCACTGAATGGCGCGCAGCAGGGGACGAGGTAGCGCTGTCCGGCGGGTGACAGGCGGGTACCAGAAACATAACGGCGGCGCCGCCATGCCGCCAGCCGTTCGACGGATCTGCACCAGCACCTGGCATTGCAATGTTGCCCCGCGCTATAGCACGCACTCTATTCGCTACCTCGAACCTTTCTCTACCCGCCACGCCTCGGTGCGCCTCGACTGCCCGCGTATTCTTTCCGCACCGCCCTCTTCTGTAGCTGCATAGACTAATTTACGCCCCTCTTAATCTCCTGAGCTGGTCTCGGATCACACGCCAATGAGGGCAGCGGGGAAAAAGAAGGCTAAGATCTAGATGTCAAAGCTGTAAAGCTACCGCTGGTACAGTCTATCGTCATGAGCTATCTCGAACGGAGCGAGATCTTCGCCGACGTTCGCACCGCATCCGAGCGACCACCACCCTGCTGGTCTAGTGAAAATCTTCTGCCTGCCAAACTTGCGGTAATGCACGTTACCCGTGATGGCTCTGCATACTTCTCAACCTTGTCAGGCGCGGTTCCTTGGTCCTGGGTTGCCGTGAGGAAGGTACGGCGTTAAGCCTTCTGGACAAGTTTGGGTGGGGGACGGAGCGCAGACCCAGCCACACCAGAGCCCCGTCGGCCTTCGGGGCCATACCCAGGGCTGATTGGCTCGGACATGCAGGCAGAGTCTGGCGAAGTGAGGGTAGCGGAGCACTCGCCGTTCAGCTGGTCCTAGAAGCGTGCGAGAGTCTGCGTACGCTTTGTGCGGGGCTGCGCTGGCAGAGCTCGCACGCATCGCAAGCGCATGCAGAGGAGCAAGTAACCTGGGCATTACTGGTCCAGCCGATCAGCATCGGTCAAATTACCAAGCAGTGGGTGGCGCGAGCTTGAACATCCTGCCCTCAGTAGTGGGACCCTCACGCACCCTCATCCCCAAAATTCAGCGATTCTCAGGTAAGGCGAAAAGAAATCAATCTCCAAAACGGCGGTTTCCCGAGCCTTGGGCCTCGTGCCCTGCTCCCTCAACACTTTCGCCCTTGCTTGCGCGCGGGGAGTGCGTCGTCCTTCTCTTCGTACACCCGACAGCCGCACGTCCTGCTCTTCTTCATTTCAGGTGTCCTGCAGACGGTTTGTCCTGCGTCCTGCATACTCCTGCAAAGCGTATGGGTCTGGCCACAGATCCTTAGCGGCGCCCGTTTACCAAACATTGCGTGGGAGCGACAAGATTAATAAGAGTTACATGTGTCCTGACATTTAGAGGAGAACTCGGATGTACGCTGTCGGTCATCGGAGCACCGATAGCAGCAGATCGTGCCATTTGCGCCATGCATCCCTCGCAGCTGCACCTCTGAATGGTCAGCATAAGCGAGTTACTGCCTAGCGTAATGGCGACGCAGCACCCTGCTATTCCACTGAGCTCCAAAGCAAGTGGCGCTCCTGGTGCATTTGACGGACGTCATGGGTGTGCGCAGGTTGGCCGATGCATAATGTCATGAGGCTTGCGCTGGCGCGCTGGCGCGCTTCTTCTCCATTCTACTCGCTCTTGTTCGGTATCCTTAATGAGGCGTCATTCGCACTCCAAGTGCGATCAAGCAGTGTACAGTCAGGACGACGTATTGATCGCATCTTTCTCACCAGCGATCTCCATTTGAACGGGGTCTAGCGTTCAGCTGTGCAGCGGTTACAGACCCGTCGTCCAGGCTACCGATTCCGACTTGGTGTCATGCCGGCATCTGGCGTTTCCAGATATTTGATCGCTTCTAATTCAGCGAGTAGTCAGGCCCACGCAGCAAGGCCGCGCCTTATCCTCAACCCCCATCCACGGGGCATTACGTTACACCCCGCAGGCATAGGACGTGGGGGTACCCCTCAACTGCCATCCTTCACGGAGCTGTCTGTGCTGTGCGACTCAACCCCGCATGTAACGAGGTACAAGTGATGGCGGAGTGGTTCGTACACGTTACACGGAAGCTCAGACTTTCAGATCGGTCACGCCGCGTGGTGGTTACTGACCCTCATTGTCCCCGAAGTGGGTGGGCTGACGGCGGCGCTGGCATGGCATGTCGGCATTTGGATCCCCGAAAGAGAGACCTGAGAGCATTGGCCCCTGCCTGCTCGCTTGCTTGCGGCCAACGCCTTCCCAAGCGACGCCGTCGGTATGATGACGGAGCTTCACCGAGGACATGATGTCGTTGAGCGTACTGCGTTCCGCATGAATCACCTGCTTGCGTTGCGACGACGCTTGCTCATGAATTGCAGCCGACGAATTGACGCACCCACATTGACTGCACCTTGCTGCACTCCTTTCCCACTCCGCAGCCGAGCATGTGGTCTGCATGGTCTACATTGGTCTGATCGCTAGCTGCGGTGCGAGGGGGAATGGAGGAGGGGCAGTTTCGGTACACGAAGCTGGCTGCAGCGGAAAACTTACAAAAAAAGGTTAATAGAATTGATGTGGTAAAGGCCAAAATCGAAAACTCAACCCAGCCAGCGTACCCCTACCAAATGTCCGTGTCGACACAGAGCCGATAGCGGTGCATGCCGAGTTGCCGGGTCTGCCGTGTACGGGATATCATGCAGCATGCAGCAGGCTCAGTAGTGAGTGCGATCCTGGCCCCACCTGCGAGCAGGGAATGCAGGCACCGAGCGAGAAAACGCGATATCGGACTAAGTCCACTGAAATGTACCAGGCACCATTTATGCGCACACCCATGAACTGTAACTGTAACGCCACGTCCATTCGGTACCGTACCTCCCAAAACTCGCAGCATTTGCAGAAACGTGTAGGAGTCGCGATGCGGCCCTGAATTTTCAGCAGTGTGTGTCGGAGGGGTGGGTGTGGGTGGCCGGCCGATCCTGATCCTGGCGAGTAACTGACCGAGTACCAGCTATCGTACGGGGCAGCAGGCACTAGAAGAGGGCCGGTCAGAGCCTGGAAGCGGGACTCAAAGGGGCCAGCGAGGATCCCAATGGACATTGCAGGGAGGATTGCGAGCCCAGGAAAGGGGAAAAAGGGGCCTCGTTGGAATGCTGTTGGAACGAAAGTCGTGTTTCGAGTTGTTGAATGTCACCTGCAGGCAGACCCGCGCGGCGGCTGCTTTCCAGCGCAGCTTTTCCCCGAGCACCCGCGATGAAGGCACTCATTCATGAGAGCTACGGGCCACCTAGCCCGCCCAGGTCGGACGAGACGTACCCTCACACTCGCTCGACGCTGCTGTAAACGTGCTCGTCGGAACCTTCTCAGCCAGCAAATCATGTGCTTCTTCTGTGGCTGGCTGGTGAAGCAGGCCATGTCAGTCTCTCTATGTACGCTTAGTAGCTGCTTTAGAGTGCAGCTCGTATCTCGTGCCGAGTGTGGTGAGAGTGGCCAGCAATTCATGTTGAGTTCGGCCAGATTTCCGCGCTCAATCTACACGTGCTCCCGTCTTCTTTCGTGAGCTGGTTTTGAGATTAGCGACACCCGACGTCTCGACTAAGTAAGATTATGTACGCTCAAGCGGGCCATGTAGACTCATGTAACATACGAATCCATGCCAAGTCAGCCTGTACCACATCCGGCTAATGGCATGAGTCAGCCTCAATGTGGCAACACGCACGACATAAGTGGCAGTCAGTCATCGTCACGATCGCACTGCGTACTCCACCTCCCGGTCTACAACGCTATTCATTCAACCTTGTGCGGCTGCCTTATTGTCGTATGATCGACTTCCCTGTGTTCATTATTGCGCCTGGTTCTCATCGTTGCTCATTATGGCAGCGTTATGCCGGGCTCGGAGGTCGGCGACCCCCCGGACCCCACCCTCCACGGAGAAACGTCGGAATGCAACCGCTTATCGCTTCGTAGCGCCTTCAGTGGGCGGGGTGGCGTCCCGAGCACTGGGTCCTGTGAGTCATAGCTGTCAAGCAGCGAATGCAAACACGCAGGGATGATGAGTGTAGGTGGGCTCCGCAGAGGGTACATTGGGTGCAAGATTTCTCCGGATTGGGTGTGGCGCTCCTCGCAGCAACTCGTACTCACGGACGGATTGCGACAGCTTGTCCACGACGTCGCTAATCAAGTCGCAATTAGTGCGCTTGCAGTGTATGGCGTACCCGTAGGGCACTGATCAGCCAAGAAAGCGCCTGCATGCGTTGCAGATAGAGGCCGGGACGCCGCACGGCAAAGCCATCACACAGCACGCTCCCGCCGCACCGCTCCGTATCGCTTCGGCGTGACACCGTCGAGCGCGATGAGGGCGATGAACGGGGTGGTACTGCTACGGCAGTGGAGAAACGGTGCAGAACATCCCCGCTCTGCGTATGCCAGTCCGATCGAAGCTCAGCCGTGTCGAACACCGCTCCTGACTCACAGCCGATTGTGAGCACCGTGTGCGGCATCCACTGCCAGTCTTGTATCGTTGCCCAACAGGCCTTGCTTTGTGCATTGGTCTATAATCCCCACTCTTCAGCGCCATGGCACTGGCCATCTCCTTGACTGAGACAGCCAGAGCTCAGCGTTAGGCTCTCGCCGATCGGCGAGCGGCGGTATGCGTCCGGCTGCCGATGAATCGCACAGCAGACGCCGATAGTGGGCTCTGAGATCGAGGGTGATCAGTTCGTACAGCAAACTGCGCACTGCACCGGCTCCCGGCCCTCCGAGTGTCACGTCCGTCGATCCGCAGCTCTATGGGATGGCTCCGGTGTTGCAAAGGACCGCAGCAGTTGAATCACCGCCTCGGCTAGTTGCAATCGCGGACTACCACTCGGACATCGGAGCTGCCGTGGCAATCTTGATCGTTACCTCCCCACGCCTCAGTGGCCCGCGCGGTGATCTCGCGAGGCAACGCTGTGCTGCACCTGTGCAGTGCATCTGGAGCAGAGGTCCTTGCGCCCCTCTGGTATGGATGGCGCAATCTCAATGGCCTTTCATACCACGGAAAGGTTCCCGAATACTGGACCTCTGTGAGGTCGCAATGGTCTCCACGCCCTCGACAGGCTCACTTTTGCTTGCTGTGGCCCCGGCATTTCCTTAGAAGTGAGAAGCACAGACCGGAGACCGGACGTTGTTGGTCCGTCGGTGCCGTGGGTCAAAGTCTCTCCGACAGCCGAACGAGGTCCACTACCCTGTTTCGTTTTCGTAACAATCGAATAACGCAGCCACGACATGTGTGACTGATGCACTTGTGGCGCTTGCTCCCGTCAGACCCCATTATTTCTGGGAATGCAGCAATTCGTTCTTCCGTTTATGCAGAAGTGGTCCCACATAATCTGCTTGCTCGGGGTATGCTTAGTGGGGTATGGTCTTCACTGACCACGGCATTGGGGGGTGATGGCGAGGATTGTTCTCACTGAGTTACCGTATCCGTCCGAAAGATGTGTGGCATCTGTCTGTCCTAGGAGTGCAACGTCCTAGTCAGCTATGAATCCCACGTCGTCACTCCACGACCAGAGTATCTCCCCAGATAAGCAGATCGCTTCGAATAAGTCTGAGAAGCCAGGTGCGCCGTGTAAAAGTGTCAGCTTGTCAGTGGCCACATTGTTTGTTCCCTTGTCGTGGATATCTTGACTCCGAATACCCAGACCACGCTCGCACCCTTCCGAGCACTGACCTGGAAGCCTCCTGCGCTATGTACACCGAAGAGCAATCTTTCGTTCTGACTGAGACTACGCTGGATATTGATATCCCTAGTCTGCGACGCCGACGACACCGTGAGCCCAGCTGGGAAATTGCGTTCTGAACGTGACCTCAAGCGTCTCGTTAACAGCGGCAGCACGCGCACAGAGCCAGTCTCTCAGAGCAAGAAAGGAAACAACAGCACCGTGCTCTTATCTGGGTCGTGTAGGTCGCGCCACCCGCCTGGTACGTGACTCAAGGTGGACATGTCAAGCAAAGATGTCGCCTGCTACATACACCTGTCAACAATGCGTGTGGCATATCCATCCTTCCTGTCCCTCATCAGATCATACTGCTTCTGCCTGCCGCCTCAAGTCATCTCAGAGCACTGCATGGTGCATTACATCGATTCCGCAGCTACTAAAGTCAATACTGCAATGGTCAGTCATCAGAGAAGACAAGCCACCGCCACCATGTTTGTTGGCGAATCCGCAATGATCGCCACATCGTCAACGTCACCCACCTTCATCGATGTTGTCACGCATTCAGATCTCCACCGGAGGATGCGCTCAAGCCGGCCTGACGCAGATTCTTGCACTGACTCGTAATCGTGTCAGGTGCGTTGGCACCGTGGAGTCAAAGTCAAACTCCAAGCCGCACCCGCCCCAGTCAGATAACGGTTGCCTTCCAGCACAACGAACGCGATGTCTGTCCGTCTGTGCAAGTATCATATGTCCTGACTCGAGAAGACCGACGACGTGAAGCTCAGCTTTTATATACCAAGCTCAGGTCGTCTCGTCAGTCGTGGAGCCGCCATGGCATCCGCACTCAAGTACAGTGTCCTGCCGGAGATATTGACTCTGTTTGGCATAGACCTGGTGTCTCGCGCCTCCGGGGACATGGCATCGGAGCAGTGTCCTCTTCCTTCTAAACAGCGGGCAGCAGGACGCCCAGAGGAGAGCCGCCATCAACACTGGGTGGAGTGCACCGTACCAGTTCCCACCTTCTCGAGTGCAAACTGCCCCCCACAGATCTTTAGCTGCGGCTCAATGCCACAATAAACAACAACCACCTGTCATCTGCTCGCTCGTGAGGGAGCGCTTTAGCTTGGTATGCCTATTGATAGGAGGTCAGTGATAGGAGGTCAGTGTCAGAATTGAGCGGGTGCCCCCTGCCGTGAGTTGAACAATCAGAAGCGATGCCATCATTCCTCATTCGTGATCTCTCCTACATAGGCGAAGCCGGGCCGCCTACACACTGGGCAGGAGCACAGATGGCCTATGTCATCGCGCTCATCGGGCAGGAGCAGAGGGTCGATTACAGCTCCTACTCTTTCCCGAAGTATCTGCAAAGGCCCATAACTTGTCTCAGATGATACGACTGCCCGGGCTTGAATCCAGCCGGACACCTGTTGTGGCTTCGTAATGCCGAGCTTTGAGGCGACAGCGAAGGCAAAAGCGTAGACGGCCTCTGCAGCGAAGCGTGGTCCGACTTGGCATAGCCACACTCGATTTTGCGAACACTGAGGTTGACTCAATGTCAATATGGATATTGGATGCCGGTGCTGGACGTGCAAGCTCCGGCGCACGAACGCCGTCTACGGGAGCTCACCTGGTCCTTTCCACGGCCGAGAAGAAGGCATGTAATCCGAAGTCAGTAAGCAGTAAGCAGCAACAAGGTCGAATATCAGCATCAGATCAGTAGCTGTCCTCATGTGATTCCAGGTCAGCACCCGAACGATACAGTCCACAAATTACCGCATGATACAAACATAAAACCCGAAAATGCCAGCCCATCACTCAAGCGCACCGCGCCGCCGTTTCCTAACTTTCCTCTTGCTCGCGTCATTCTCGATTCGCTCGTCCACGGACGCAAGCAGGGCGTCAGCGTCGGCCATCTCGACGTCCTCTTTGCTGGCTTCCGCTTCCTCCTCCTCCTCCTCCTCCTCAGCCTCATCGTCCTCTGCGTCGTCCCCTTCGTCATCCTCCTCCTCCTCCTCCTCCTCTTCCTCCTCGTCCCCTTGTCCGGGAACTATCCGCTCAGTCTCCTTCGCAACGTGCTTGAACCGGCTCGACCGTCCCACGGCCTCCTCTGCCTGACGTCTGGCCACAGCAGCAGCCGACGTGCTCGCCTCCGCCTCCGTCGACGGTGATTGATCCTTGAACTTGGACTTTTGCAGATGCGGGAGGTTGCCGATAACGAAACGGTGTGCGGCGCCGGCGTCGATCTTTGAACGGCCTGGGGTGTCAGCTGATCACTCAATGTACCCAGGTGAAAGATCGTCGCGCACTGAGTGACGACGAGCCGGGGCTTGGGAGCTCGCAGTCAATGGGCAAAGGAAAGGCGAGGGAAAAAGGCGACTTACGGGTCGACACGCCTGACTCGGCATCCCGGACTTTCGCATAGTACGTCTTGATGCGGTCCTGGATGTCAGCTCAGACTCTACAATCTACTTTCCAGCTTAGAAGGGAGCATGGGGTCACGGACGATCCGGGCATGATCTGACATGATCGTCCGCTCGACGCAAGGTGTCACGCGAGCCCCGCTCCGTTCTGCACACTCACAAGCTCTTTCGTCACATCGTGGTCGTCGGGCTCTATTCCCTTGGTCTTAAGATACACTGAAGGTTAGCTGAGGGCTGGTCCTGCACTAAGCTCGTGTGCGTCCGCCTCCAAAGCGTCGAGCACGGTAGCGAAACACCACTCCACCCGGTGCCTACGCTTGCCAGGGTCTGCCCGAGTGTGACGACCACGCAGACTGGGATGAACTGCGACGCAGCACCAGACGAGACATAAGCAAGAGATACTCACTCCAGACAAGGTTGTTGATCGCATACGCAAGCAGCACATCGAGCTTCGCGCGGTCAATACCGCCGAGCTCATCACGGAGCGTATTGAGGCTCTGGTCGAACAGAGGCGCAACGGCGGTCTCGAGCGCAGAGAGCGTCGAGTCAAACGACTTCAGAGTAGCCGAGGGGTCCTCCATCCTGATCTAAGCGGCTTTTACGGTCGATGATTGATGAAGATAAGGTAGGTCGAGAAAGTGGGTGTGGGATGACGTGAGAGGGAAGTCGATAAGAATGTGCCAGCGGGTAGCGCTGCAATCGCGGAGATTTCGCGGTCACCAGGGTGGTTTCGGTCCCGAGCCTCTGTGTCCGACAGAGAGTAGAGTTGTGTACGATGTGAATGAGGCCTCAAGCCGAACCGTTGTTGACGACTCGAAGCTCGCATCCGAAACTTCCAAAATCTCGACCCCGCGCGCATCACTGAAAGTGGAGGTTGATCACCACGTGGGTGGCATATCACGTGTACGCGGAGCTCACGTGACCGGGAGGCCACGCGAGATTCAGAGTTCATAAATACCTCCGTGTAGTCATGTGACGAGGATCAGAGGGCAAGGCGCTCAGATCACGCCAAGTCTGATGCGCATGCCTAACCAGGTAAGATTGGGGAGCCTAGCAGTAGGACCTAGGTCACGCGACTCTCGCGCGAACAATTTGCAACACCCCAGTCTTTTGCAAATGCCCGCTCTGCCGAATACCCACCAAGGTCTTAGGCTTCTGACCCCTGACCGGTCGCCTGGCTCGCTTAGGCGTGGTCGCTTCCTAGATCCCAGGCCTGCCAGACTCACAAGCTCCCATAGCTCACACCCTCCCAGCTCCCAGCTCCCATACTCCGCACCACCCACCCACTTAACAGCCCGCCCGCGGCCGAGCGGGCGAGCCGTGCCAGCTAGAACTTTGCCCCTTCTAGCTTCTAGACTGACTGCCTCCCCGCCCTGCCCCTCGCAGCCAGACCAGCCAGACTCAAGCTAGACCTAAGCTATGCCCACGCGTCTGCGGCAGCAAATTTGTGGTGGCTGGTCGTAATGAAGCGCGACTCGCGCCTGGCCTGACCTACGCTGGAAAGTGGAGGGAGGGAGCGGGTCAAGTGGCACTTGAGTGATTTGTTTTTGCCAACGTCGCCCTCCTTCGCCTCTTCCCAGCCTGTGACCTGCACCATGCTTGCACACCTTCCGAGCCAACCTCCCTCGTGCGACTACAGGATTGATTCCACGCCCGTCCATGATGCACCCGTTCCAACTGCGTGTGAGTGCGAGACACATGCGAGCGCTTGATGCTCCACCAATTGAGTTCTCATGCATTCACATCCCGCGCGCGTAAAGAAGTCTGTGTGCTCAATTTGATGCATTCGATACAAGACTACAATACATGGCTCATGGCTAGCGGTCAATATTTTCAAGACGCCTTGGGCCGGCGGGGAGCTCGCAAGCTGCCCGCAGCGGAGGGCGCGCACCGGCGCTGCCTCCGCTTGACTGATATGGATGATCGCGCTTCTCCTTAAGACGCGATCGAGGTTTTCCAAGCATATAGATCAAAGTCCGGACCGGTGATGGAGAAGGGGTTGACGAAATGCACGCGGGGAATCGGGACCAGGACGTACGCGAGCGAAAGTCCAGCTACACTCGTGACGCTCACTGGGCCATCTCGCATGCCCCGCAGTCCTGGCAGACGGTCCAAAGGCTTCGCTCCCCAGTGATGGCGTTGGGGTACTCGCTCATGCGCAGCTTGGGGATGCTGGTGCAGTGAGGGCCGTGCTGGGCACGCGCGCGCTCAACGGCAGTCGCGTCGCTGGCGAGGGGCGGAGAGATGGCGGGCTGCATCAGGCCGGCACCCTTGGGAGCCTCGAGGTTCTGGGCGTACGGCTGGGCGTTCCAAGCCGTCGGCGACACGGGAGCGGACGCGCTGGAAGGGAAGACTGTGTTCGGCGCATGGGGATGGGCGTACATGGAAGGGTAGAACGAGGATGAGAAGTCATCGTCGTCAGTAAGCTCGTCTTCATCGGCGCCGGGGCCGAATCCGAACCCACCGGTACCACCCTCGGCGTAGCTGTACTGCTTCTGAGGCGGAACGTAGCTCGCGTCGTCCATCTCGAAGTCCATGTCGTTGTCCATGCGGTCGGACTCGGAGACGGACGCGGAAGTGGCCGAGGAGGGGATGAGGTCTGGGGGGAAGGCGAAGCCGTTCGGGCCCTCGACGGAGGGGGGAAGGGTGCGGATGTGCTGCGTAGGTGTCAGTAATGACCTTGCTGATGGATCGCGCTCGTGTCGACTCACCTTCTCAAACGCCTCCTCGTCCATGTCTACAGACGCATCACGCTTGCGCTTGGGCTTGTAGCCGGAGGTAGAGGCGACAGGCTGGGGGACCTGCTGGGGAACGTAGGACATGAAGGCTGAAGTGGCCATGGTGGAGGACGGTGTTGATGGACGGGATGCAGCGATGGACCAAGACAACTGCGATGGAGGTCGGACGAGTCGACGCCGGGTCGATCGACAGGCACACAATCGATGGAAAGGCGAGAGATGGGTTAGTCGCGGTGAAGCGCGACAGCGAAGGCGAATGTGGCGGTGGTGGGGAAGGGGAACGAACAAGGGCCGGCTAGCGGTGGGAGGAAGGGCGAACGGGGTTGAGAACGAAGATGAAGAGGAAGAACAAGCAGTCGAGTGACCAAAGTGGGGTAGGTGGGTGGTTGGTAAGGGGAGGAAGAAGACTGGCGGCTGGAGAGGTTGCGTCCGTCTTTTGAAGCCAGCCAAGGTAAGGTTGATCCGTAGTGGCAGTTGACTGGAGGCTCGGTGTACACAAATGACTGACTCTCGGAAAACGACAGGAACAGGGACCGACGAGCCGCAAGGCCCGGAAGACGTCTGCAGCGCTCCCAGAGCCAGAGCGCACGAGCCCAGGACACCGCGTAGAACGGCGCAAGCGCATGCAGGGCAACGGCACCAGAGCCGAGCAGCAGGGCTATCGACTAATCCGGCTGGCTGCCCGTACACCGTACGCGGGCATGCGGGCAGCACGGCGGAGAACCAGCTAGGCTGGGCACGAACTGAGTCATGGCCGCGTTCTTCTGCCCATGCCCCGGGTGCGAATGGATCAACGTGCCATTACATAATGCACATATTACAACGGGTCTAAGGGAGCAAATCCATTGTGCCCCCTTCCTGCCATACTCCTTCCCTTAATCGGCATAAGCTGCGCCCACCCGGCCAGCCAAATACATTACACTAGCCCCCGTTTTCCAATCTCCCCTTGGCCGCAAGGCCCTGCTGCCCGTCGCCTTGGGCCTGGCGCCTCTGCGGATCGGTCGTCTCGGAGGCACCGAGGCACGGACTGGCGCCTCGAGCCAATTCCACACTTTACCCCTTCAGGCCTTGGAGCCCGCAGGCCGCGGGCGCACTCCAGAACAAAAGACGGCGCCAGATCTCAAGCCTCGGGTCTGGCGCCAGATTGATGCCACATCAGTGGCTTACCCTCCTTCTTCTCTCCGACTGGGTGCGCAGGTCTGCTGCCGCACGCGCGCACACGTATCCGGATCTTCTGCGTACCATTTGTCCGTCCCTGACCCAAACCCTGCTTAGCGGCTGGCAGACCGCTCTACCAAGTCCGCAGGCTCTGTCCACGCGCGCTCGTTTGCACAACTCGCAGCCCTAAGTCCGCAATGTCAGCCCTGACAAAGAAGTATGCCCAGCCTGCAAGTCACTCACCCCATGGAGCGCCGGAACCAATTCCAGCGCCGGTGCTGCCGCCGGGACCAGAAGTCACTGTCGAAGTTTCGCGATTGTCCGTGCCGGAGCTGCCGACAGCCGATGCGCCGTCGTGTGCTGCCGAGCCCTTGCCTTCGTCGCTTTGAGGCTCGCGTTCCGCCTCGATCCTCCAACCAAGGCCGTAGCCGACTCCATCAGGACGCACTAGAAGCAGCGGCAGCGATGCCAACGGCTTCTTTGCGACAGCTTCAGGCTTGTGCAGCTGGAGGGTGCTCGGGGCCGAGAAGACGTCGTTTTCGCCGGCGGCAGCAGCCACTGCGGCCGCCTCCTCCAGAGATCTGTCGATAAGGGTGCTAGGGAGTTGCTCAAATTTGAATTCCTCATCGCCGACCTTGGGGATCTCTGCAGATCCCACGTGGGTACCAAGGACGTCGGAGATGTGATGCTCCGGAGTGTCTGTCTTGCCAGCGTTCTGTAAAGCCTCCTGGATGGTGAGCTCGCCGGCGGGGCCCATGGCACCGAGCCATGCGTCGTCTGCCGCGCTCTGATCAGCCGTCTCAGGCTGCTGGGGCACACTGGACTCGGCGATCTGCTGTTCTTGCTCCGCGCCGCCAGAGGTCTGCTCCGCCGTCGGGGACGTAGGACGCGCCTCCTCATCTGCGCTCTCCTTCATGACGCGCAAAATCTCGTCCATGTCGGGCAGCTCCACCTTGGCGATGGTGTGGGGTACGTTGAACGGGAAGTTGCTGTACACGCGGTGGCCCTCAGGCAGCGGCGGCTCTTCGTTGGTTCCGGCATAGGGTACAGCCGGGTAGAGAGCACCTGGGTCAAAATACTTCTCCTTAGGTGCGACTGAACGCCAGGTGGTAACTTTCAGCGGTCCGATAGGGCCAATGTAGACGCTGAGGGGCTGAGGTTGACCCTGCTCGTCATCGACAAAGAAGTATGACAGCGTGAGATCCAAACTGTTCTGGTCGGGCTTGTAGGCGGGGTCCACCAGCAGACGCGGAACGGGATCAAGAGGAGCCCGTGGTAAAGCTTCAGAGTCTTCTAAGCCGTTGAAGAACGAGTAAGAGAAACACCCTGGACATCAGCAATGCGTACGTGAAGGGGCGCACTCACAGACACCTCCCAGAGTCCAACTCATCCAATCGTCCACTGTTTCGATGCTGGCAGGGCGAGCAGTGGCCACCTTGCCCTCGGTAACAATGTGCGTGCCTTGCCGGCGTTTGGCCTGGTGCCACACGAGCCCGGCAGCCGCACTCCCGCTTTCTTCCTCATTGATAGCAGCACGGGCAAGCGCATGCCGCTTCGTCTTGCGCTTGCGTTTGGGTTCATTGACAGGCGCGGCAGCGTTGCCAGCCTCGCCGCCGCTTCCCAGGGAGTCAAGGCCGCTGAGGGTTTCAGGCACCGACCCGTCATTACCTGTCGCGTCTTTGGCAGCAGTGCGCGAGCCGGGTCGTGCTCTAGTGACACCCACCTCTCCGGCACCGGCGACCGCGCCAGGTGCGGACAAATACCAGCGAGCGCCTCCGGTATCATCGTCAACGCCGTCCACGACGCGAACAAGCCCGATGCGTTGCAGTTCACTGACTGGATGCCCCTCATCTTCTCCCACGACTGCTTCATTCTTATCAACGCGCACCAGACGCACGGGGTCAGAGCGAACACCTGTGTTGACGTCGACGAGCTGAACGATCGACCCGTATGTGATGATGCCGGCCTCCCTGTCGGTGTCGAGCTTGAAGCGCGCGCGCGACGACTTGTCCTCAGGCTCTGGTGGTGAGGCGCGGGTTAGAACGTGGAAGCGGAAGGGTGACCACCTCCCTGTCCTAGCTGCAAGAATGGGGTTGCCGTCGACCTCATCCGTCTTCATATACTTAGTGCGAACAGTCTGAGCGTTGACACGGACGTAAAGAGCAAAAGCGTCCGAAGTGGACAAGCAGCTTGCCATGGAGCGAGCCTTGGCAGTCTTCTGCGAAGGCTTGGAGACGATAGTGAGCGGTTCTGAGACGAATGTTGCCCAAGGCTTGGGAGGTTCCTGAGACTGTTGCTGCTGCTGCTGCGTCTCCGTCTGCTCCGTCTGCTGAGTCTCCGAGGCCGACTCCAGCGTCTGTTCCATCGAGGGCTCGAGTTCGACCAGGCGATCTTTGGTGTCGTCTGCTTCAAGGCCCATCAGGGGCTCGACTCCTGCCGCTAGCACTCGGCGTAGTGCAGCTTCATCTATGGGTTCGACATCCTTGTGCTCAGCTGGTGCGCCGGTCGCAGGGTCTACCTCAACACCGGGAGCGCAAAGGCTCAGTTCGAGGCGAAACTCCTTGTTCTTCCCCGTCTCCTCACCGATCCACAGACCGGGGAAGGTCAACCCGGTAGCAAGCTCAGAGCGCTCGCGAACATCACTGCGGCTGCGTTCCCACGGCAAAGAGCCTCCCCACCCAGTCTTGGATGCAGCTTGACGCATTTGGCGCCGCTTCTCGTCTCGTTCAGCCTTCTTCGTTCTAGGAAGAGAGGAGTCTTCTGTCGGAGCATCATTCAAGGCGAGGCGATGCGATTGAGACGAAAATGTAATACTGCCGGTAGGGGGATCAGGATTAGGATGGGTGCTGAGAGTGACTTGTGTTAGCTGAGGAAGGAGGGGTCCGGAGACACGCAGCGTCGGTGGCGGCTGAATGATACTGTCGAGGTCAGCCGTCTGGGGTGATTAGCAGCAAAGCTACGTACCGTCTCTCCTTTCCGTAGCTCTTCTGACCGGTCTTCGGATGCCAGACCTCTATCGTAGAGAACGTTCGCCCGCCTGTGTGACCCCCAAAATGAGATGACAATGTGCGAGAGATCTTCGAAAGCCTAGGAGTGCTGCCCTCCGGGTCCTCTAGAGCTTCATGACCGCGTTTCTTCGTCGTGGACTCTTCTGCGCCATTGCCGGGCGCAGATTCGTGGTTGATGCCATCATTCGCGCTAGGTTGGTGTTCTTCCCCGCCTTCCTCGCCCAGGTAACCTGGATCGTCCGCGGCTTCGCCAGCTTGGGGGAAGAGGGCGCTAGATCCCGAGATCGCATTCAGGAGAAGGTCCAGAGGCGTTGTGGACGGGTTGTCGTCCAGCAGCGGTAGATCCGTCATTGTTGTTGTTGTTGTCGGGTCGTGGACCTCGAGGATGGAGGTGATTCTCCCACGGTGCGGTGACGTTGAGAGGATGGGTTATCGTGAGCTCGTGGGAGAGAGTAGCGAGACGACTAGCGTGGGAAGGTTATGGACATGCCTATACGTGGCGTTTTCGTCCGCCTTTATCACGCCTTCCTCGCACCCCGCTGATTGTCACCAAAGTTTGTGTGCATCTTCTGATTTTTCTGAACTCAACATCTTCTCTACTCTCATCTTCGCTCATAGCGAGCTTGACACTCGACATCGACATGCAGGAAGATGACTGCCGACCCCTACTAACGCCATTTCTGACCTACAGCTCTCCCCCGTGACTCGCAACGTCTCTCTACCCCTTTCCAGCTTCCCCCCCTCCTCTATCTTTCATGGATACCCTATGATGAGAATTGCCAACACAATTAGAGTCAAGCTCGTAAACCTGCTATACGTAGCCAGGTGCTGTCGAGTGTCGGCCTGTTTGACAGTTACACTGAGGGCCATCCCAATCCCTTCTATCTCATTCATTTGACCAGTATCTTCGCCTCATTCATAGCTTGTGATATGTCATCCTTTTGTTTACACGTCCTTTGCCGTTTCGTTCTGCCCCGTGCTTGCCGTCGCTTTCCTGTCGAAGTCGGAGCAGGGAGTTGCTTGTGTTCTATCACCAGCAGGTGCTGACGTCTCTGAGGCACGCACTCGTGCTGTTGGCTGTTTGCTGGATCTGGTATCTACGGGTAACATGCAAAAATTCTACTGGGGGGGCTTGTTGTACTCGACGTTCTCACCACGGGCCTCCATGCGAGCCTTCGCCTCCTGGAGAGCCCAGGTCTGGATGCTGGTGTCGGGCTTGTACACGTAGACGACAGTAGCGAGGGCCATGCCACCAAACATGCCGATGTAGAAGAGGGTCCTGCCGGTTAGCTATCGCTCATGACGCGGCTTCGTCATAGATGGCGCGTACGATACGCAACCGCTTCTCTGCGTCTTCGGACCTCGCACAACACTTCGCGCTCTCCACATCGCCGGACAAAGCCTGGCGCGATGACTATGAGCAGAGCAGATTGGGCTGCCCATAGGCCACTCCACCCGCAGCCATCGAGTAATATTGACTCGCCCAGATTCGCGCACAATGCGAACAGCTGTCCGTTACGGCTGTGTCCCAATCTCGATGGGCATGATCTCGTTCGTCTGAAGCGATTTCATGATGCAGGCCACTATCCATGCCACACGTTTCACCACTGCTGAAATGTCGCACGTTCGCTCGGTCACTCGTGATACTCACTCCCAGGATTCGCGCTGGCGCTTCTGGCCCTTGGGGATCTGAAGTCAGTTTGGAACTTAACCAACGAGGCCGCATAGGGAGGAAGGGGATGAATCGAGGATGGGAGTGCACGACTGATCGATGGACAGGGCAGAGAGCACATCAGGCCTCCCTGCACCGGACAGTCTGCAATCTGATAACCGGGTCCGACGCTTGTGATCGTCAACGTCCAAATTATCGACCCTTGCGAAGCCCAACGGGACAAGCTTTCGGCAAGAGCAGGGAGAGGCATAGCTGAGGAGGTAGACTTCGGCTGAATTGGGGTCGGGGTTGCATGGCTTGGCGCACACATTCAGTGGTTCAGCAGGACCATGCAGACTATGCTTGCCAGTGCAGCTCGACGTCTGATCCGAGTCTGCGCGCCCCCCTCCTGCCCTTCGTCAACCTTCCGTGTGTCATCGCCGTTGAGTATCCGCGCCGACCGCAGCTGAGTGGTTCCGATACGACTGCGAGTCGGAGATCCTCGATTCCTCCCCATGTCGAGCTTAATTAGGCGAGGTGCAAGACTAACCTGCTCGCCGAAGACGTAGCCGGACGGCTGGTTGTAGGTGGGTCCGTGAGAAGCGTAGCGGCGCTGTGCCCGGAGGGCGGGGCGGGCGACTCGGAGTGCTGACTGGCCGAGCATGGTGTCTGGGTGGTGGTTGCCGGAGACGTTGAGGTCACTATCAACTCGGGGAGCGGTACGGGATGGTGCTCCCTGCGGCCTGCCAGGGCGCGGCCGCTCAGCCAGCATAGCGGACTCAGACGGCGAATTGCCGTGTGGCGGTCATCACGTTCGCCACCCAAGTGGAGGTCACCTTCAGGAACGCTCATAGCTGTATTCCTCGGCTCACTGGCAACCGGGGTACATGTCGATTCCAGGTCGCGTTGACTACGCTGCATCCTCAGCTTCGACTTCGCCTGCTTCACTGACCGGCGTGACATAACTCCACTGCTTCGCCTGCCATGTCGGCCACGTCGGTTGCTTCAGCCGTTATGTCGCAGGTGACGGAGCAGGCGGCATCGCCGTCACTTGAGGAGCCCTCCAAGACCACTGTACACGACAAAGGCTATCAGACGCAGAATGGGCACGAGCGGTCAACAACGACCATCCGAGCGACGAAGGAGACCATTACTTCCCCGGCGTCGTTCGGGTATAAGTACAACTCGGGGTTAATCGTCCGTGTGGCCATCGCGGCTGGTATCATTGTCCTGGCCGTCCTCATTATTATTCTCTTCCTTAAAGTGAGCCCTCGAATAGCAACGCGGCGTGACTGACTTCAGATCTCTGGATGGCTGCGATATCATCAGCGATTGCGTCGGGAGACCATTCTCTCGGCACAGTTGGAGGAAGAGGAGAAAAAGCGTGGCTTCGAGTCGGCTGCCTGGTCAGACACGCCGGGCCAAGCACCCGTGTTTCCGAATGCGGCTACGGAGAAGAGGCCGTGGTGGAAGCGAAAGAAAGCCAAAGGTCTTCGTGGGCGTGGGCAGATGAACGCCTACGCGGTTTATGAATGGGAGGGCGTCCCGGCGTAGGTTTCCTCGCGCAACACTGGACCATGTTGTAACATACTCTTCTATCATGTCATTTCATCATTCCCCTTGTAAGTTTACCATCATTGAATGGAGATCCAGCTGTCACTGCCAGTGAGCCTCGTGTAAAATGTATGATGATCCATCTAGAATATGCCTAAACTACTCCTACTCATTACAAGATACTCCAGCCTACTTCTTGGCAGCGAACTTGCCACGGCCCATGACGCGATCCCGGGCCTCCTCGTACTTCGACTTGGTCTCGGCCACAACGTCCTCAGGAAGGGTGACGTTCTCCTTGCCCTTGAGGTTCTCCTTGATGAGCCAGTCGCGGAGGTACTGCTTGTCGAAGGACGCCTGAGGCTTGCCGGCCTCGTAGTCAGCAGCAGCCCAGTAGCGAGACGAGTCGGGGGTGAGCGCCTCGTCGATGAGGATGAGCTGCTTTCCGTTGGGAGTGTCGAGAAGACCAAACTCGAACTTGGTGTCGGCGAGGATGAGTCCGCGCTCCAGCGCGTAGGCGGCAGCCTCGTTGTAGAGAGCGAGAGCGACGCGCTCGATCTCAGCGGCGAGCTCAGCGCCGCAGATGTCCTTGACCTTGTCGGGGTGAATGTTCTCGTCGTGGTCACCGAGATCGGCCTTGGTCGAGGGGGTGAAGATGGCCTTGGGGAGCTTCTGGCTCTCGACGAGACCAGCGGGCATGGGAATGCCGTGGACCGTCTGGCTCTTCTTGTACTCAGACCAAGCAGAGCCGGTGATGTAACCACGAACGATCGCCTCGATCTTGACGACCTCGCACTTCTTGACAATCATGCTCCTTCCCTCGAGCTGGTCGCGGTACTCGTCCAGGGAGCGCGGGAACTCCTCCCACGCAGTGGCGCCGTTGAGGGCAGCGGGGGACGCGCCATCGAGGCTGGGAGTGAGAACATGGTTGGGAATAACGTTGCGGAGCTTGTGGAACCAGAACAGGGACAACTCAGTAAGGGTGGCACCCTTCTGAGGGATACCGTTGTTCATGATAACGTCGAATGCGCTCATGCGGTCGGTCGCGACGAAGAGGAGCTTGTCCGCGTCCTTGGCGTCGGGAAGGGCGTAGATATCGCGGACCTTGCCCTTCGACAGGAGCTTGAGCTTGGGCATCTCGGTGTTAAGAATGGTGCGGCTGGGGCCAGCGGCGGGAGCTGCTGGAGCTCCCGCCGCTCCTCCAGCAGCAGCGGCCTTGGCGGCAGCCTTAGCAGCCTTCTGCTTCTCCTTCTCCGCACGAAGCTTGATCAGCTCCTCCTCCGTAGGAGGCTTGTTGCTCTTCTGAGGCTTCTTTGCCTTGGGCTCCTTCTTCGCGGGAGCGGCACCGGCGGCGACGGACGCGTTGGGGTAGCCCATCTTCTCGGCCTCCTGCCACTCAGGAGTGGAGTCGAAGACCTTTCGGATAGGGGCCAGCAGGCTGGTGAGAGCCTCGGTGACACCCGCCTTGAGGTCTCCGGGGTGAAGCTCCTCCTTGGCGTACGCATCCTCAAGAGCCTGGTAAGACGAGAAGTGCATGTCGCCGCCGTACTTCTCCGGGCGAGGGATAGAGAAGACAGTTCCGATGGGCGAGTCGGCCTTAGCGAAGCTACCCTCACCCTTCCAGCGCTCCTCTCCGCGAGCACGAGCCTGCTCCTCGCGCAGCTCCTGAACGGGGATGAGGACGGTCTTAACGAAAGCGAGGACACCGTTGCCCTCAACCTCTCCCGGAGTACACAGAGCCGCCTTCAGCTTCGCCTTGACATCGGCAGGGGTGTCGAGGAAGTCGATCTTCGACTTGGCGTCCGATGACGACATCTTGCCTCCCGAAAGTCCGGGGACCATAGCGTTCATGAGGTGCGCACGCTTGGCGTAGCCCATGCGGGGCAGGAAGTGAGCGGCGTACATGAAGATTTTGCGCTGCTGTCAGCTAAGTCAATGGCGAAATGACTTACCTGGTCAACACCACCGAACTGGATGTGAACGTCGAGGTACTCCTCGTCGAGAGCCTGGAGGCCGGGGTAGAGAAGCGAGCACATCAGGGGCGACTCGGACTCCTTCACGACATCGGCACCGGCGTGCTCTGCGGCCTTGACAGTGGTGAGGGCGTGGAACTTGTACATGTCCATGGTGTACTTGGGAGTGAGCTGGTAGCTGGTACCAGTCACGAACTCAAGCTTGTCGGTCGGAACGCCCAGGGTGGTGAAGACGGCCTTGAGAAGGTGAGAGTAGTACTGGACACGGTACTGCAGAACCTCCATGGTCGACTTGTTGGCGTCGAGGAAGGCGTGCAGGTCAGCCAGCAGGATCTTGACATGGACGCCGGCATTGAGGAAGTCGGCGATCTTCATCAACGGAACGCAGTAAGCGATGTGGGGGCGACCGGTGGTCGCGGTGCCCCAGTAGAGTCGAGGGGTCTCTCCATCGGCGAGAACCTTGCGGATAATGTCACCGCTGGTGACCTCCTGGAGGTTGCGGGTGATGCGGTTGAAGCGCTCCTCAGCCTCAGGCGAGAGAGGAATGGTAGGAGCCTTCTCCTCCTGGACCTCGGCAAACGCGAGCTCAGCAGCAGACATCTTTTGTGTGAGGATTGAGATGGGTATCGGAGTTGAAAGGGCGAACGAAGGGCGGTCAGGTCGTGGCGGAGTCGATCCTGTCGGGCAGCTGCTGCGAAAGTGCTGGAGACGGTTTGCTCGAGGCGAGCGTGAGTGAGATGCAAGTCGTTGCAAGTTGACCGCTGCTCTCGGACAAGAACACTCGGTGGGCTAGGTGCCGTGGGCTGCTTTGACTTCGAACATTTCGATTCACGTGTGCCTGAGCGTGAGCTACGCATGGATCTCACGCGAGGATCTCCTGACGGATGCCGCCGCCTAATCGTTGCGCTTAGGCGCGCTTTAACCCCGGACGAGGTGGCGTGCCTGAAAGTTTTCTGCGCGTCGCGCCATTGGTTTATCGAGACGGACCGAAGGACGGCCGATAGGCCGCTGCAAGCATTCGACACCCCCAAGGTCTGGCTGACCCCTCAAGCACACCTCGGCTTTGTTGAGCCCCTGCATCCAGCATACCGCTAGTCTCTTGGTACATAAAACCAGCTTTTGATACTTCTCCAACCCCCACATCCCCACTCTCCCTTGTGTACTCGTGTGTAAAAGTAAAAGTAGAATCTAGCCACCATGGTAAGTGTCGTCTGCGACCACCTCTCCGCCACAGCCACCACCGTCGACTTCGCTTTGTTCGACTAGAACTTTTCACGCCCGTGCTCGTTCTGCCGTTCAGCTCGCCGCCAACGACGACGACGCCGCCGCCCGGACCCCCTCCTACTTCCATCCTCTGCAACGCCGTTGTTTCAGAAGTCTGACAGCCCAGTCTCTCTTCGCCAAGATCCGCAAGAACGTCCCCACCGAGACCATCCCCATCGTTACCATCGTCACGGGTGCCGTCATGGGTGCTGGTTACTACCTTTACCGTCTGTCGCAGGGCTCTGAGGTCGTCTGGAACCGCCACGGTGACCAGCGCCCTTGGGACAAGATCAAGCAGCACGAGAACATCAAGTTCGTGAGTATCATGCGATGAGCGGAGGACGCCTGTGTCTGTACCGGTTGGCTTACACCACAGCTCTCTTACAACCCCGACTTCTGGGCCAAGCGTAAGGAGGAGGCCGCCAAGGCCGCTTCTGCCTAATCGCCGCAATATGTTTGATGAGGCGCCCGCCCATGGGACCTCTCTCTGTTGTCCTTGTAGAACTGCATTGCGTGCCTACACGAGATGTACATTTTAGACCATGTCTTGGGGGATCAACAAAAAACGGTACGCGTGGCTGACCGGAGTGACTGACCGGGTTTGTACCTCGATAAAATTGACGTCTGACCCGGCTACTACCAGCTCGGGTGTCCCACCCTGCATTGCGTTATCATCTCCGACTGTTCCCGACGCTCACACAGGCACCACCGGCACAACCCACCGTTCCGGAACGCGCGCTCGGACCTACGTGCAATGTGCATGGGGATCGCACTCGGCCCGCTCGGCACGCCGAGATATCAATTATCTGCGTCCCCTAAGCGCAAAAAGACCGAGAGAAACCCGAGCGGTTTCCACGACATTGAGATGCGTGCACGCAAGAGTGTTGGGAGACTGCGATGCGAACGAAGAGATGCCTGGATGGGAACAGTAGAACACGGCACCGCAGAGCCTAAGGAATCGACTGAGGATGGGGTCGCGTTATGCATACGGCGTGGAATAGCTCGCGGATGGGTGGCATCGTAGTCGACTATCTGGGCCTATCGCCTTCATCCATATAGCAAACCGAGTGGCCGCTCTTCCCGAGACCTGTTCTACGTTCTCGGCGGACTCTCCAAACTTGAGAGAGTCGCAGAACGTACTGAGATAGTCAGATAGGCGAATGACTTGGCATGCAGGCACGGCGGCGTGAGTCGCCTGCTTGGCGAGCTTGCGGCATGCAAAGCGGAGCGAGCGGAGATCTGTTTGACCTCCGCCTCGAATATGGGATTTCGGACAGCGACGAGGAGATTGCTGGTTCCTCTCCTGTGTGCATGCTGTAATCCACACCACATACCATGTTCCACACAGCTCGCGGACTTGTAGCTACGCGAGCATCAATACGTCCAGCCTCGCGCTCCACGGCTACCTCCCGAGCGTACTCAAAACCCACTGCGCCTGTCGGGGCTCCGACCCCGCGCTCCGCGATTCCGACAGGACCTGCGCGGGCCAGTGGTTCTTCTGGAGGAGGCGGGCCTTCCGACTCCCGTCGACGAGCGACGCGCATGCAGAAGGCGATTCTCTACGGTTCTCTCATACCCATCATTGGGTACTGGTTCTTCCCTCAGAAGAAGGTCCTCAATCCGGCGGCGTATTCGGAGCATGAGGTCTCGGATGTTCGTCTGCTGTCGCCGAGGCATGCTCAGCTCAGCGTACCCCTGTCGCCCGCTGAGTTGCGGCAGTTCGCCAAGGGCGCCTTCCCCTTCCCCTTTGTCGGGTACACGGGGAGCATCTACTCCGTCTCGCCGCAGATGTACGAGGCTCTCATGAGCCAGACGCAGGATCAGACCCCCGACGATGGCTCCGTCGTCGTGCAGCATGTCATGCTTCGCAACCCGGCAATCCAGATTGAGCGCCACTACACGCCCGTGAACGATGTTGCGCGTGACGGCAAAATGGATTTCGTTGTGAAGAAGGTCCGCAATGGCGAGCTCGGACGGTGAGTACCCCCCGGTATTTCTCAGTGGCTGATAACCAGGATGGTGTTCAATCTGAAGAAGGGTGATATGGCCGGATTCCGCGGCCCCATCACTACGTTCTCTATCAAGCCTGATGAGTACGATACGATCGTCATGGTCTCGACTGGCACGGCTGTCGCGCCCTTCCTTCAGCTTCTCGACAAGGCCAAGCCGGGCAACACGCAGTACAAGCTGCTTCATGCTCAGGCGAGGACAGATGGCGACGACTGGAGTGCCCCCCTCATCAAGAAGCAGCAGGAAAAGTACGGCAGCAAGCTCGACGTGAACCGCATCCCGCAAGGTCCTGTGCAGAAGCAGGACGTCGCCGCTGCGCTCGGCGATGGCGGACGTGTGTGCGTACTCGTATGCCTGCCCCCGCAGATCATGAACCCGCTCTGCGGCCCCCTCACCCCGACACTCGAACAGGGACCTCTCAGCGGAACGCTCAAAGAGCTGGGCCTCGACCGGACACAGGTCTGGAAGCTCGAGTAAGCCTATCCCCTTCAGCATGATAGAAATATAGATGATTGTGCATGCCGTATTGTTGTCATATGCAGGGTATTGTATCTAGATCGTTTCAGTACAACTGTTGTCCCGTCTTCGTAATCCGTTAGTTCGTGGCTTGGTTTGAGTTGGAGTCTGGCAGCAGCGCCCTTGGCAGTTCCTTTGTCGAGGGATCCGTCGGCGTTGTTTGCTCTGCCTTCTCCTTCGAGGGCTCCTCGGTATCCTCGACAACAAACAGTGTGTCTTTTTCGTTCAACTCGAGATCATTCAGCTTCTCGTCCAGATCGCTACCCCCACTCTCAACGACCACTGGCGGGATGCGCGCCATAGCATCCAGGTATCGTGCGGAAGCCTGGCGTTAGCTGAACCGTGGCACCCGGAAGCTCACCTCTAGGTTCTGTCCTGCCGAAGCATGCTTGAGGATTTGCCAGGTGTTGCGCTCGTGGAGCAGGCGTCGGTAAGAGCGCTTGTAGAATGTGTTGATCGCGTTGGCTGGCCAGTCGTTCGGAGCCATGTCTAGCACCTCCTTCACGTCGAGATGCACACCCTGGGCAGACAGCAGTTGCTGCGCTCTAGCAGCTCCATCAGAGATCCCCATCGCTTTCTTGCCACTCATGTTGCGCGTGTCGGGAGTGCGCATGTAAGCGCGGAGAAGTTCGACAACCAGCTTATGCTGTGTGCTCGCGTCGACAGGCGGACGATCTCCTGTGTAGAGATCGGTCCAGGCCGCCAGCGACGGGACCTTCGATGCGATAACATGCGCCACCTTGGACGGCACAATCTCGCCGCCTTGCGTGCAGTATGTCTGGGCGGACATAGGATCTGCCAGCTCGGCAGCGAGCACTCTCATGGCTCCCTCGTGGCGACCAAGTCTACCGAGGACTATCGCTCGCTCCAGTGTGAGTGGAGGGCTCTCTTCCAGACGAGCTAGGGTGATGTTCAGGTCGTAAAACGTGCTGGTCTGCAAAAACATCATCAGCTTCAGCCTGAAGCTCTTGAAGGGAGTTTCCGGCGCAATGTCGGCAAAGAAAACTGCGTAGGCTTGAGACCCTGCCTGCAATCGGTATTCAGCATCTGCTGTCAGCCCACACCCCGTCAGCTAGAAGCCTACCAAGCTCTTCCAGATGGTACTTGATGCCGTCGTCCTTGAGTTGCTCTTCAACGCTGTCCAGCAGCCACTTCAGAAGAGCCTCATGAAGCTCCGGATCCGTCGACTTCTTTTCGATGACCACATGCTCCAGGTATCGATGGGCAGCCTCCTCGTTAACGGTGGCAATGTCTTGCACGATCTGCGCGTCGTCGGTCTTGAGCTGGGCTTCCTTCGAAAGAAGGAGCTGCTGTTAGTCCATCTTCCGAAGCTGCGGCTTACGTTCAGTCCCTTTTCGGGATCGCGGCGGATGAGCCACAAGGTGTAGTCGCGCAGCTGTTCCGGATCATCAATGCTACTGAGATGTTGGACAAGCTCGGCAACAGGGTCAGGGCAAAGCGGGTCAGGTGTGGGATCCTCTGCAATTCTGAGATTAGCGTGGGACGAGGTGGGAGAACTCACTCTTTCAGAAGCTCCAGGACGCGATCGATGCGACCTTGCTGTAACAGGACCGTACACAGGATGTACTTGCGCTTATACAGGAATGGCTCCAGCTCAGAAAAGACAACTTCGTTTACCGACCCAAGAAGAGACAGCAACTCATCCGTGGTGCCGTCTTCCGCCAACAGTTTGGCCAACGTTGTGTCGACAACCATGTCTACCTTGCGTGCGTCAATCGTCGACGAAGCACCCTTGTTGAGTCGCGAGGTCCTCGTTTTCTTCAGGAAATCCATTAGAACTTCCTTGGCGCTATCGTACAGGGCATCGTTCACACCAGAGTCAATTGTGCCACCTTCCACGCTTCGAGCCAGGAAGTCGCTGACTGCCTCGTCAGCTCACACTCAGGGAGCACTTTGCGGGACTCACTGATATCTTCGATAGTCCCCATGTTTTCAAGCGTGGCCCGCAGTCCATCAAAGATCTCCACCTCCTCCGCAGTGCCGATCAATTTCCCTCGGTACTTGGGGAATATCCGCACGATCAGACGAGGGTCGATCTTGGCACGGATGAAGTAGTCCTCGGCACGTTCGAAAAGCGTCTCGAGCAGCAGATGAAAGGCAAGATACCCGTGCAAGAACTTCATCGTCAAGGAATGGGTGGCCTGACGTCAACTGAAGTCCTTCAGGCCCTAAGAGCTGGAACTCACCTTGTCGGCTTCGATCTCGCCGCGCCTGCCTTTTCGGCGCTCGTCATCCACAAGTGATATCGCCTCATCCATCTTCCGATCCACACACAGCTGCTCCAGCCGGATGATCGCAGGCGTCGGCGTAAGACCGCACACCGTGTGAGGGCCGATAAGCAACGTCTCGGCAACGGCTGACGAGATCTGTGAGCCTCTGGAGGCACCCGCCTGTGAGAGTAGCGATGAGTTTTTTGGGGCCACAATGGGCTGTCGCTTGAACTTTGGAGACGACGGCGGCGTGAGACCTGATCCAGCCTCCGGTTCGTCGTTGGTACGCCGCTCCGGCTGGGGCTCGGGCCGAGTAACGTCTGGCGAGGATTCTGATCGAGTTTCCAGAACTTCGGGGCTTTCAGGAGGGCTCTTGTCATCTTGCGGCGGGGTCAGCTTGCCACTCAAAAGAGTCAGAGGGGATGTCGAAAGTCTCTCGTCTCGTATGACGTCGCGGATCGAAATGCCATACGGCGAGTAGCTGAGCGTGCGAATATCGAGGGAGGGATCGAGGGTGATGATTTGTGCTGGCTGCTCCAGATCATCCAAAGAGTGAACGGTGATGGTGTTATCGCGAAGAAGAGCAATGATGAAGCCTGACTCAACAGCTGCTCGTTAGCGACTGCCACTCAGGATATGACTCACTGATCGAGACAGGATGGCTCTGCCACTCAATGGTACCACGTTCTGGGTCACCTTGGCCATTCAAGAAGACTCCCATCGTGTTGGCACCGGTGTAGCTCGTCACCAAAAATTGGTTCTCTCCGGGAATCACAACGACGTTCGGATTCGGCACCCAATCTCCATCCTCGGGAGGTATTTGTGTGACGGGAAGAACCTCGGTCATGGACGCGTCCGAGATGTCGATCACACTATACGTCAGACCACCACCTTCTGATGGGGCAGCGACGCATAGGAATGTTGAGAAGAGCGCATGATACCGAGGAGGAGCCGGAAGCGGGATCTCCTTGACGAGCAGCATGCGTGTCCCCAGCCGGTAGATGGCCAGCCCTTTACGCCGAACGACGACTACGGTCATATCTGTGACACCGTCCCCGCTCTTCCCAGACAAATCCAACTCATCGTCGTTGAGGACGATTGACACGACACCACGTATCGGTGCAATGGTCCCCGGGGGCAATGGCTCTAGATTCGGCAGACTCAGAGGATGCAGGACTCCCTCTGCAAGGATGAGGGCTCGGGAAACCTTCGGCAGTAGCATGATCTTGCTTACGGGCCGACGTGGATTCAGCGCCTGTTTATGTCGTAGTTTCCATCCTCGATTCTGGCGTCAGTGAGGCATCCTCCGCGCATCACTCACCTCGCTGGTGCCGGGCGACCCGTCATACACCCACCACTCCACGACACCGTCTGAGCCGCCCACATAGAGGTTGTTGGAATAGCCCTCGACACATCGGACCTCAGGCTTGTGTTCCTCTGGACTCGTAGGCGCGGACCGAGTGGGGGACTCTGATTGAGTAGCGGCTCCCGGTTGCGGAGATGCGGAAAGCGGGGTGTTATCGCTCGTGGACGGAGATGCCGAATGAGCGACACCGGCAGCGAGCTGGGACACTGAGGAGAATAATGTACTGGCGACGGTTTGTGCTGTTCGCTGTGTGGGAGATGCTGTGAGTCTGTCAGCACGTTGCCCCTGTCCGTCTGAGACTCACATGACGTGAGATCGAGGAGGTCATGAGAGACGAACAGGTCGCTCAGCACCGGTTGGATCTGAAATGGATCCCCTTGGGACGACATGTCGCCAGAGTCAGTTTCCGTCTGCTCTTGAAACCTCGTCCGAGTCGATGCACCTTGAGGGATGAGCGAGGATGACAGATACAACACAGATCGAGCTCACGCCACGGCCATCAACGTCACCGCTCAAGCCTAGCGCTCGTCCGTCGTCTAAGCCTTGGGCGACGATTGAGGGGCCCTGATAAGGTCGGCAACAGCGGTGGAGGCCACGTGAGGATTATGACGTGTAAGCCAAAAGTTGCCGCCCGTCATGAGATTTCTGGAGCCCAGAATTATCTCGCGCCGAAGGCAATAACATATGGAAGCCTTGAGATTCTTAGCTGTGCTTTTTGTGCATACACCACACTGAGAGAAGTCTCAAGAGAGTCGACATGAGCGACCCGCGTTTCGCACGACTACAGACAGACCCGCGCTTCCGGCGCCCAAAACAAAAGCAGCTGAAGGCTGAAATCGATGAGCGTTTCAAGGATGTCCTGTCAGAGGATTTCGGCGCTGTCAAGGGCAAAGGTGAGTAGTTTGGGACTTCTGAGAAGAGCTGAGGTGCTAACTTCAGCCCGTGTTGACAAGCGTGGACGTCCTCTCGCTTCAACTAGCGGCGCCGATGAAATGAAGCGATTCTATCGTCTTAAATCACCTGACGGTGCTGAGGGAGAGAAGCCGATCGACTACGCTCGTGGAGAGGGCTACCTGTCCTCTTCAGGATCGGAGGATGAGGACAGCGAGGATGAGGAGTCTGAGATTGAAGAGGACGTCATTGAGATCGGAGGCAAGCAGCGACTGCGGCCACACCAGCTCGAATCCGACAGCGACTCCGACTCAGACGACGACCAGTTGAAGGTGGATCTCTCCGAAGACGAGGGAGCTATCAACTTGGACGAGGACGAGGAACCAGAAGAGGGCGATGACGAAGACGAGGGACCGGGTGTCGACCCTACCACACGCCTAGCTGCCGTCAATCTCGATTGGGACAATATGCGTGCAGACGATCTGTTTATCCTCTTCAACTCATTCTTGACGCCCGTCGTTCGCAAGGGAGAGGCCGCCCCTCCGCCGCCCGGAAAGCTCATCAGCGTGAAGATTTACCCGTCTGAGTTTGGCAAGCAGCGAATGGCCAAGGAGGACGCTGCTGGACCTGGCGGTGGTATTTTCAAAGTCGAGAAGAAGAAGACCAGCAAGCGGCCGCAGCGCAAGACGCGGGCTGAGAGTTCTGACGACGAGGAGACCGACTCCGAGGATGAGGACGAGGATGAAGAGGAGGATGAGGACGACGGCTCAAGTCAGAGTGACGGGGGCTCCGAGAAGGCCAACGAGGAGGAGCTGGAGGATGACGGCCTGGACGCCAAGATTGACAATCTCGAGATCGTGTCAGACGTGGACTCAGGCGGCGAGGAGGACATCGACATGGACAAGCTCCGCCAGTACCAGCTCGAGCGATTGCGCTACTACTATGCGATCGCGACATTCTCGACTGTTGAGGCTGCTCAGGCTGTCCACGATGAGCTCAACGGCTCCGAATTTGAGCGGACTGCGAACATCCTCGATCTCAGCTACGTTCCGGAAGACATGACGTTTGCGGAAGACGAAGTCCACGATGAAGCCACGAAGGAGTCCAAGTCCTACAAGGGTAATGACTTCGTGACTGACGCGCTCCGTCATTCCAAAGTCAAGCTCACGTGGGATCAGGACGACCCGAACAGGGCCAAGATAACGCGCCGTGCTCTCACCCGCGAGGAGATCGAGGATGCCGACTTCGGAAACCTGGTGGCCGCTTCGAGTGACGAAGAGGTTGAGGACGAGGAGCCAGAGGAGGAGATGCCGGCCGAGAAGAAGTCCAAGAAGCTTAAAGCCAAGGAGCGGAAGGAGAAGCTGCGCTCGCTGCTGCTGCAAGCCGAGGACGAGAACGGAGATATCTGGGGCAAGCAGGGTAGCGCTTGGCAGGAGGAGCTCGCGGATCTGAAGGGCGAGAAGGCTGCGAAGGAGGACGCCGTCGAGATCACCTTCAAGCCAGGACTCAGCAAGGACGCCGAGGACGAGAACCTCACCAGTCTCGAGCGGTATAAGCTGCGGATGAAGGAGAAGAAGCGCGAGAAGAAGGAAAAGATGGAGCTGAAGCGCGCTCAGAAGGAAGATGGCAAGAAGTCCAAGCCCAAGGACGACTTCTTTGGTGACAGCGACTCGGACAGCGACGAGGAGGTCCCTGCTCGATCTAAGAAGGACAAGGGCGCCAAGAGCAAACCGGCAGCTACGAAGGCGGCTCCTGCGGCGGACGACGACAGCAAGATGGACGGCATTGTAGAGGACGACGTTCATCACCACTTCAACATGAAGGACGTTCTCGCCGCTGAAAAGGCTCAGAAGGCCGGCAAGAAGCGGAGTAGGAAGCGCAAGGGCAAGGCTGGACCTGACCACGAGCCAGAGCTGGGCCCAGACGGTTTCAAGGTCGATGTTTCCGACCCTCGTTTCTCCGCCATCTACTCCGAGCCCGCCTTCGCTCTCGATCCGACACACTCTAAGTTCACCGATATCCCGGCAAACCGCGAGATTCTCAAGAAAACTCGCGAGGCTCACTCGGCTGCTCGTGGCGGTGCAGCCAACGGCACTGATGGAGGAGAAAGCAAGGGTCTCAGCGATCTTGTGCAGAGTGTCAAGCGCAAAGCAGAGGGCAGCGGAAGGCATCGCAAACGTTCAAGAAAGTGAACTATTACCGTGTAGTGAATCTAGCATGTACATCTATTGGACAAAAAGGGTATCACCTCGATCTGCTCAGCCGGACGAAGGAGCGGTCTGCTCGCTTTCCGCGACTGGTTCTCGATGCAGGGTATCGACCAAATCTCTGTCTTTCCTAACATAACACAGCAGCGCCGGACTGACTCCCTGGGCCGACCTGTCGCTGAAGACATCTTCAGAAGATGCCTCCTTCACAACGTCGTCCGAGTAGTAGAAGAACTTGTTGCCGTCGGTTGGCAAGTCCGCCTGGTAAGTCCAGTAGTGGCCGCCGGTCCCGGTTCCTGCGTGGACAAACACCGACACGAGCTCGTACTCGACAGAGTCGGTGTCGTTCCACATTGCCTCCAACTCCTCCTTGGCCTGTGGAATAGCCGCCTCCAACGATGCGATTTCGGCATCGGCGTCCTCACCTTCTCTTGCAAGGGCCTCCAGAAGGTCGGGTGTGATGTCTTCGGAAGCCAAGTCGATGTCCGTGTCTTCCGGTCGCTCAGAGAGAGCCCTCGTGGTCTGCTCTGTTGCAAGAGCATCGCGCACAAAGCGGAAGGTCTCGGGGATAGACATAGGTTTGTGATTCTTCAGTTCGTGGCGTCGCATTCTCATCTTCATTATCTCACGCGTCAACGCGATGGATCGCTCCCGCTTCGCAGGATCAGCGTTCGCCAAGAAACGGTCCATAACGAGCGAGCGTCCGAACGGCACATGCGTGTTGATCTTGACTTGGCGACCTTTCACCGGATCGTACTGCGAACGCCGCATCTGGATGTAAAGCACCGGCGGTAACTTCTCAATGAGGTCCATCTTGAAGCCCTTCTTGCCATCGTACTCGATTTCCGCACCGCCAAGGTACAGCTCGCTGAGACAGTCGTACAAGTCTTTCCCGTCCTCCTCCACGCCGATGATTGGGTGGACGAAGACAGACTCGACCGGGGGATGGGTGTTGTCGGGGGTGCCATCTGCGTTATGCAGCAGCATGTGCTGCTGGAACTTGGAGGAGAACAGTCTTGGAGTTGTCAGGAAGATCTCACACATAACACTTACTCTTGGATCAGGTTGGTCCCCTTCGAGTCTCCGTTGGAAGGCTTGTCGAAAGCATACTCCAGCTGAGCCAGAACGTTGATCAAGATCTCTGCAGCGTCCTGCTGCAAACCTATTATCAGCTTGAATACCGACAACTAAAGCTCACCAAACTTCTCAGCTGCGACCAGAGCCATGGACTTCTTTCGCGGTGGAAGCGGAGGTGGCGCTGAAGGCGTAGTGGGCCCGTTCACAGCAGCACTTTCCTTGGTAGACGACGAAAGTGTCTCATCTGGAACGCCCTGGGGCTGCACCAAAGGAGATGCGAGGTCGAGCTGAGATAGATCCGCGGCTGGCACTGTAAGCTCGCTATCCTCACGGTCTCGGCCGGCCGGAAGGCTTTGTGATCGGGTGGGAGTTGAGGGTCCTGAGCTTTGCAGGTCTATCAGGTTCTCAGACATGCCTGTGGGTCGACGCGTACGCTCCTCGGAGCTTCCAAAGACTGAGTCACGGTCCTCGCTGGCTCGTTTGCCCAAAACCGATCCTCTTCGCTCTGACCAAAGAGGCGTTGTGGTGGAAGGCGGCGACTCAGCAAGAACGGGAGTGCTCGGAGCCGTATCATTAGCAGTCGCTGCCCCGGATGAACCAGCTGACGAACATGGCGACAGGATGGTAGGAAGAGAATCGATCGTCACTCGTGTCTTCTCGGGGACTAAGATCGACTCCTTCCTCTCCGACACGAGGTCGATGGGCAGAATGGCGAGCCGCGCCAACTCTTCTCGGGGGGTGACAGCGGCGTTGGTCGTTTTGTACATCTCCTCGAACAGCTCCCGTAGAAGGAGAACGACTGCAGGTTAGTAGCAAACTCTAGGTACCGCACTCACATTGCTTCGAGGTTTGCAGTTTGACTCTCCGCTCCGTGGCACTGTCGGAGTCGTTTGATGCCTCAGAGGTGGGTGTGGGGCTCTCATCTGCGAATAACATCACAGCATCTCGGACAGGCTTCAGGGCATAAAGCAGCTGGAGAACGGAGTTGAGGTAGCAGGTGTTACCGATATTGCGCAGGCCAACGGGAATGTCAAGTCTGGCGGGTGGTTGGAACTCCGAGACTGAACTGTCAGCTATCGCGTGAGTGATCAACGCACTGTCTTTGCCCTCGAGATAAGCGCGGAGGGCCGGTCGCTCTTCTCCTGGGGCTGTGGCTATCACGGAAATTACCCGACGGTAATGATCGCTGCGAGAAGGACGATCTTGGATCCACGTCTCGTATTGCCTAACGTAAGCAGAAGTTCAAATGGCAGGATGAAGAGAACTTACAATATCAGCAACTCGTCATCAATGTTGCTATCGCGGCTTAGTCCAAATTCTTTGTACGCGTCGTCTAGAGATATGAAAGCTTCCCCAGAACGCCCAAGCTCCATAAGCTGTTCATTGTTCCGCTCCTTTCCTATCAGGAAGAGGGCACGACTAAGCTCAGAGCGGGCTGTTGAGTCGAATACTCTGCCCATAGCCTCCCTGTGTTGAGAAAGGATGTAATCGATTGGGATCTCTTCTCGCGGTACGGCAATTGCCTCAACCTCAGAACGGCCCAGGCCAATCTTGTCGTAGGCAGAGTCCAGCTCGTCTTTCGTCAGCCGCGATTGCGAGCTGCAAACTCACCTATGGTGTATCGGTCTAGAGACTTTTCCGTGGCAACCTTGATCTGCAGGATCTCATGGCCCGCGACCAAGACGTGGGAAAGGCGCGTCAGAGCCGCCAGGTAGATCGGGCAGTTGGCAAAGTCCTCTGAGACCTGCAAATCGTACGCTTCTTCAATGGTGGTCGGAGTGTCAAATCTAGACACTCCGAGATCGCGCAGGGCCGCTTCGCACTCTACCGGGTACGGAGGGTGTACTGTCGTCAGCTGAGACCCAGCAGCATTACCCACGCTCAGGGATGCGAGTGAGATGCAGATATTTGTCGAGAGTTTCGCCTAGAGTCTGTCCGCGGACATAGAGCTTTGATTCGATAGGTGTCCATCCGGCGGCCGCTAGAAGTCAGCGCGCGAGTATTCAGAAACAGCTTACTGGCTCGCATGCGGTAGTCAAGTAGCCCAAGCGAGACTTCCACCCAGGCTCTTGCGAGGTACCTGTTCATGTGGTCAACGTCATCTGCAGAGGCTTCGCTGAGGTTAAGGGGGCCGACGAGATACCCATCCTTTTCCTCTTTACAGACGAATCCCAGGCGATACAGGAGGTGGGACCTGGACGATGTTCAGCGGCGATTGAGAGCGCTCTGGACTTACGATAAGAGAGAGGCTCCGATCTGATTGCTAAACGTCTTGCTGTCCAGCTTGAACCATCCCCGTTGGTTGCGGAACAGGGGATTCTGAAGGAGCCTGCGATCGTCAGCACGGGAGGTCAAATCAGACCTACGTGAGCAAGAGGTTCCAGGCTGTGACGACACTGTCATCTCCACTGGATCCAACGTTCGGATTGTCCTTCTTCTCGGCCGTGAACCCTTTAACGAGGCCGACGGGGATCTGACCCGACACTGGTCCCTTATCGACAAACACCCAGAAGTCCGACGAACAGCTGACGTACAGCACTGCGCCGCGATTGGCGTCGTGAACATAGCGAGTCAGTGCCGGAGGCGATTCGCCGTAGCTCGGGTCATGGAAGGAGAAGGCGTCGATCTGAGGTGGAACGGACACGCGCTCCAGCCGTCGCTCCTTCGTGGCCGGAATGAGCCCTGCGAAGGCGTGAAGATGATTAATCGTCTTCTCTGCCGTGGTTCGGGACAATTCCAGGTTCTCGAGACGCTTCAAAGTCTCGACCCTCTGAGCCCGCGCAGCGTCTCGCTCTTCTGGCGTCTGAGAGGTCTCCATCGCGTCCCACTCCTCCATGGACGTCACTGCTGGTAAGTCGCCCTTACCGACGAGGACGTGAATCCAGCCCCAGCACTGTGGACAGAAGTACCAGTTCTGGTGATCCTCCTTTCCTCCTGGCAGAGACTCCCAAACCTGGTCCAACGTGAAGGGTGTGACATCAGGATCCGACACGGCGCCAGCTGTGACTGGAGAAACTGGTTCCACTGGGTGCTTCAGAGAAGATTGACGACTCGGTGACTTCGGCTCCTTAGGCCTAGGCAGGTCATCAATCAGCGGACGCCAGAGCTTGTGGGGGTGTATCTGGTCTAACCACAGTTTCGGCAGCTGTCCGGGGCCGATTTGAGGACGTTGAGGGGTGTTGGTCATTGAAGCTGCGGCAGTGCCGCCGTCAATGTCCATCTTCGAATCACTTCTGCCGATTGGCGGCACATCTCCGAAGATCCAGTTCGAGTTCCATTCAGCTTGCGGAATGTTGTCGTCTTCGCCCAGGTGCTCAGCAAGGACACCTGGAGGTAGGTTCGAATCGCTGGGCTCAACAAGATGTTCCACCACCGCTTCGGGCGACCGATACTCATAGGGAGGTAGAGCGTCTCCTGAGATTGGGCCCGAAGCCGACGTCGAAGGGCGACTTGTCGCATGGCCAGATATCAGCGTGGGAGCTGGGTCATCGGAGACGATGGTACTCGACGAAGTGTCAACGGACGACAACGTGGTGCTCGATCCCATCGACGCAGCCGGATGGTTGGCCGGGACGTTTCCGGGAGCCTCTGAGTGGCCCGTCCGTTGAGAAGCACCAGCTGGAAGGGGAGGCAGGGGTCTCCTAGACGCGGACGAGGGTGGCCGGGAACTCGTGACTGAGGGCTGGGTGGTGGACGCCACCGACGCGCGCCTCGATGGAGCAGAAGTTGGCGAAACGATTGATGGTCTTCGCGAAGACGGGGAGGTGGGCTGCTCTGACCCGCTAGGTGCTTGGGGCGCCATGGTCTGCCGCGACGCAACGTTGAGCGGGCTGTCGGCCAGCGTCGGGCGAGTGACTGATGGCGCAGTGACGTGCCGTACAGCGTCTGATTGACTCCCGGCTCTAGGACAGGGCGAAGCAGGAGAGTTTTGGCAAAGAGGAAGCGACGGCCAGCTGTTTGAGTCTGCTGATATACGCGTGAGTCAAGATGTCGACTTGTTACGGTGGTGTGAAGACGGAGGTGTCGAGCACAGGTCCAGTGGACCGCTTTGTCATTTGTTGCTACCTCACCATCACTGTCGTCACCACATTGCCGCTCAGCCGCTCATGCGTCCATTCGGTCATTTCCATCCGCAGGCGGGTCCAATTGCCACGTGGTGCCTGATATCCCATCATTTTGGCGGGTCAACAGCTTCTACGTCTGGCATTCCATCTTGGGGCCTGAGCGACAACATTGCAGCTTCGACAGTCCATTGTTCCTCAACTGTAACCAGCGACAAAAGCCTCTAGACCTCTTACACATATACATCTGCGCAAAATGGGGAAGCGCGGAGCGGACGACCAGCTCACAAAGGACGACGTTTCGGACAGCGAGGAAGTCGATGTACGCTCAATCATTGTGATTCACGCGCTGACAACAGCCTGGCGTCCGAACGACAGCTCTTGCTCCTGTGGAGGGACGCAAGTGAGATTTAAGCCCCTATTCAGATCACAGTCTCGCTAACATTACAGGATCCGAGGCATGCCTAAGCGAAAAGGACTGACGGCGGTGAGTATGCAGAGCTTTACCCTCACATCGGGAGGCCATTTCTCTGACCACTCAGACCGCTCCAACACCCGCCCCTCCAGCTCCTGCTAGCACGCCAGGAGGTTTCTCGTTCGGTACTTCGTCAGCCACACCAGCGTTTGGTGGCTTTGGCGCCAGCTCATCTACTGCCGCTGCTCCTCCGGCTTCGTCCTCGCCTTTCGGTGGATTCTCCTTCGGCAAGCCTGCCGCAGCTGGAACCTCCTCCACGCCGGCGGCGCCCTCAGGTGGTTTCTCCTTCGGAGCTAAGCCCGCGGACTCATCGAAAGAGACAGCAGGCTCTGCTCCCGCCGCTGCGGGTCCGAAACCTGCATTTGGTGGCTTCTCCTTCGGTCAGAAAAACGGAGAGTCTTCAACGGCTGCGGCATCGACACCGGTCGCTCCTGCGACCGAAGCTTCGTCTTCTGGCTCAGCATCGGCCCCCCCGAAGCCTTTTGGAGGCTTCTCGTTCGGCGCTTCGAAGCCAGCAACATCAGCTCCTCAGAGGAATCCCCCATCGAAGGGCCCGGCACCTGCGGCTCCTGCTGCTTCCATCGCGCGTGCTACTTCGGGATCCGGACCCTCTCAGCAGAAGCCTCCTGACTCTCGGGAGGTCGCCTACTACACATCGCTCCGTGGTCTGAATGCTTCATTCCTGTCATTCCTGTCGAACTCGCTCAACACCAACGAGTTCCTGAATTTGACGACGGTGGTGCCAGACCTGCTGTCACAGTATGAGAAGTATCTATCAGAGGCGGAGAAGAAGGCCGGATGGAAGCCAGAAGCTACCCCGGTGACCAGCCAGTCGAATGGCAGCTCGTCGGCCGCGCCATCGGCCGCGACGACGAAGCCCGCCTCGAGCTTTACCCCCGCCCCTCAGACAACTACATCCGCCACATCGGCTCCTGCAGCTACTCCGAAGAAGTCCTCAGAGGCTGTGAACAAGATCGTCGCGGATGTGCTCGCTGAGGACGACGAGGAAGAGAAAAAGAAGAAAGAGGAGGAAGTGAAGAAGGATGACAAGAAGGACGACAACCAGGACAGCACACCGAAGCTCTCCTTTGGGTCCAAGCCCGCTTCTGGGGGTCTCTTCTCGTTTGCGCCGTCTGGACCGTTAGCTGCGACGACGCCGGAGAGCAAGAAGTTTACCTCATCGTCGACCGAGCCGCCAGCCAAGCTCGGCAAGTTTGGACCGGACGGATCCGCTCCTCAACTTCCGTTTGGCGGCGCAAAGGGATCTCCCAGCGCACCGGCTTCGAAGGGCTTCAGCTTTGGTGCGACGTCGACGTCTTCGCCTTCATTCAGCTTTGGCGCTTCCGGGTCACCTTCGAAGGAGGGAGCGGCGTCATCCTCGGCACCCGCATTCTCCTTTGGCACCTCTGGAGCTAAGACTGACGACGCTGGGAAGTCTGCTCCTTCGTTCTCGTTCGGCAGCACTTCCACTCCGTCGGGAGGATCTGGTGCCACGCAACCAGCGTTCTCACTTGGAACGTCGTCGGATCAGCCTGCGACGGGAGCTGCGAAGCCATTCTCTTTCGGAACCTCTGCCCCTTCAACATCCAGCTTCTCCTTCGGTGCACCGGCGGCCACACCCGCTGCGCCGGCGCCTTCGACCTCAGCACCGTCTGGGGCCTCGACGACACCGGCTGCTGGTGGTGAGGGCGATGCTCAGAACGACGAGCCGTCCAAGAATCTGGCCGAGGTCAGCGGAGCGGGCGAAGAGGATGAGGACACTGTGAGGGAGCAGCGAGGCAAGCTGCACAAGCTGGAGGACGGAAAGTACACTGTTGTCGGCCTTGGACAGTTCAAGGTGAAGCACAACACGAAAACGGATAAGCGGCGTCTTCTGATGCGCGCCGACGGAAGCGGTACTGTTGTTCTCGTGAGTGAAGCCTGATTGTGCGTGGGCAGGGCAGCGAGCTGACAATCAGAACATGTTGCTGCACAAGCAGTTCAAGCCGACGGTCGAAGGCAACAATATCAAGTTCCCTGGCTTTGACAATGAGGGCAACATGAAACCGTACCTCCTCAAGGTCAAGACGAAGGACATTGCTGAGGAGCTGGCGAAGACGCTGACGGAGGAGGCTGCCAAGTGTTGATACCAGCTGTGGGGACGCATGTATGTCATTGATTGTTTGGGTCATAGCTGCTGATCCCTCAAGGGACGGGTGCGTGCAAACAACTTGCAAACGACATGTTTGAGCTTGCCTTGTTCTCCTTGCGTTGCATGTTGAAGTGTGATGTTTCGGAGTCGTTCTCGCATACCGGAGGGTCGAAATGGACGGTCGGTCATGAGGGAGTGGGTCAAGCGACCCACTACTGATGCGAGCCCTCGATGACCTAGCTGCTGCCAAGGCTAAGGCTGGTGAGCCGGTTGATCGCCTGAGGTCCATGGATCCTTCGCAATTCAGTAGTAGTCTCTCTTCCTTGAGACGTCAGGCCCGAACGGTCAAAGGCGACCAGTAGTGTGGGTGCACGGTTCCTGGTCGTCTTCAGGCACGGTGGACGTGCAGGGCACAGGGTGCAATTTGGGAGTAGGTGCTCTCGATCTGCACCACGACCTTGACAGCCAGGCAGCAGCCATGTCGATATGTCGAAGCGCTCGTGACCTCTTGACCTCTCGACTACCACTCCGGGATTCTCCACCGCCCGCCCCACCAGTGACTGGGCGCAGAATCCCTTTTGTGGGATTTCTACCTGAGTTTTAAGTTCGGAATCGATATATTATGGCTTGAGTGATTGATGGCTGTGGCGTTGGCTGCTCAGCCGCTGGCTTGCTGGCTTAGCTGGCTTGAAAACCCCCTCACATGATGGTTTCGCGGTGCCGAGGAGTCTACCGAGTATACAAACGCTAAAGCGAAAAATGCATGAGTGTGTGAAGGAGTCCTTATCAGACTAGGATTCATGCACGCTGGGGGGAGTGAGACGGACTGGTTATAGCACTGAGAGCGCCGGTTGAAGACCATTCGCTCCGGTGAGACAGTCGAGGCTCGGCGACGGACGGGGCAATGCATGGCTCTGGATGGCATGGCTTGGGCGACGAGCAAGAGGAAGATCGAAACGTGCACTCGCAGGACGGGAGCCCTGAGAGGTGACGCAATGTCGCTCTCTCCTCTCGGCATTTTCATGTGCCCTGAATCGGACCCCTCTGTGGTCTCCTGGAGCCGTCAGAGCTTGTCTCTTGCTCGTCCACTTGGCGGCGGCTGTTGCTCACCCTGCTTGCCCTCTGTCGTTTGAGGCCCTCTGCCCTTTGCTTTCTGGTGTGTCTGCTACTCCCTGGCTGACTTTTCTCGACGCCGTTCCCACGTCTCAATCTGTTGCACCAGAGCAAAGAAAGAAGCCCCTGTCCCGCGGCCGACCGTCGTCCATCACCTGTCCCAGCCCTGGTACGCCACTGACATGATACCCCTCCACCACCCAGGCCAGCCAGCCAACCATAGCACCCAGTGCGGCAGCCGCACGCTCGCCAAGCTCACCTCTTCCTGCCAGGCGTATGCGTATGCTGGCGTTGCGGCGCCGTCTTCGCTCCAGTGATCCTGCAATCGTGGCCCACACTGACACTCGATGCTGTGCGCCGGTCCCTGGCGATTGTCGCTCGTCGCTCGGTCCGGCGGCTAGGGCGAGGGAATCGACGGCGAGGACGGCGAGGAAGGCTCCAAGGACAAGGCTGGCTGGCTGGCTGCTGGCTGGCAATGACAAGTTCGCAGGCGGAAAGGCGTAGTACGCACATCCTGAAGCCTCTAGCCCTGGGGGCCAGGGCTTGCCGCACCCACGCCCAGCATCCACCGCACCGCCCGATTGCTGCCTACCTGAGCTCCCTCCCTGCATGGCTGCCTGCCTGCAGCTGCCTGCCTACCTACCTGCCCGCTGCATGTATGAGCCCAACGACCATCGAAGCTTATCACCTCCATCCCTCCACACTCTCTTCCACTTTCTCATCGGCGTAAACCCATCTCTCTGCGAAAAAGCACTCGGCGGGGACGTGCTTCATGTCGCCGTTCGCTGTCCGGCCCCTGCTCCACCTGGACTGAACACACTGAACACCGACCAGACGGCTAGCGCCTTTTTCGAACGCTCGATTGCCGCCCCCTTTCACTGACAAAGTAATATAATTTCGATCCCCCCACAGTCCGCCCGCGAATTCCGCTCGTCTCACACTTCCTCTCCTTGCCCACACACCATCAGCGGCGTACCTCTCCGAGTCGGGCCAGTGCGCGCAGGTCGCAACGCGCATCCAAGAGCATGCGGGCGTCGCTCACCGTGGGCCTCTGGGCGGCCGTAGTCACCCAACTCCAGCTCGCTTACGCCGCAATCTACGTCGCCGAGTGGACAAACTGCCTCAAGGACTACTCACCCATCGCCGCAGAGAACGAGCAGCTCAAGGCCGAACACATCTACGCCGAACTCGTACCGTCCAAGGACACTGCATCACGCAACCTCAGCGACGACCATGACACGCTCCGCCTCGACGTTATCGGCACGCTCGGCTCCAAAATGAGCGGCTACAATGAGTCGAATAATCGTGTCGGTGAGTGGACTGTCCGCGGAGCTGTGGGAAAATTCCCTCGCTAGGCTGGGACTGCAATCCTCCCCACCCACTCCACACACACACAAATCGCAGTCACATCGAGTCATGCATGCTGATGTGCAGCTACGCTGTTTGTCGAAACATACGAAGCCGGCGTGAAACAGTGGACCACCGCCTCGTGGGTGTGTGCTTCGTTGTGGCCGGCCAAGCTATCCGAGCCCTACCCGCCCCAGGATGCCCCGAATTACTGCCCCATTGACGCGGGGCCGTTCGGTCTCAACGTGACAGTCCCGCTCTACAACGTGCATGCGTTAACGACACTGTCGACCCGTATCCGCATTGTTGACACCCGCGACTATCCGCAGACTCAAACTATCGGGTGTTACAACGTCCGCGTCACGCCGTATGAGGCCGAGTCATGGCCCTACCGCCTTTTCCTGTGGTTCCCGGCAGCGCTCGCCATCGGCTTCTTCGTCGTGACATGGGCGGCCCGTTTCGCTGCAGGCTGGGTCATTGGTGTAGACCGCGCCGGCACCGGCAGACGCGAGACGGCCATGATCAAGTGGGCGACCATGCTGATCAGCGGTCTCAGTGGAGAGCGCTTCAGTGTCAGCGCGGCGCTGATCCGCTTTGTGACGCCTGGACTGCGCGACATTATCTATCACATCCAGTTCGTCACCATGCTCGGTATGCTCGCGGTACACTGGCCCAAGTTCTTCTATCCCATTGTCGGCAAGAGCGCATGGGCGGACCTCGTGTGGAGTGAGTGAATGCCTCTCGTTCTCAAGCTGACATTGCAGACACGACGCTCGTTGCCAACAGCTTCCAGAACGTCCAGCCGCCCAACAACTTCACGGCCGACCCGAGACTGGCGTACCAGATCAACGACCCGCAGTATCCGCTCTATCTGAACAACTCTGCACCGAACCACGTCCTCGATTTGAAGGGAACTCGGGACGGAATGGAATCGTTCGCCCGTGTGGTTGGCCTATACCCGGAGGATCTCTTTGGGACCTGCCTGTCGCTATTTTTGATTCTCGGAGCCGGAATCATCGTCGTCCACCTGTTGCTGTGGCTCGCGCACCTTCTCACCGAGTTTTCCGGGAAAAGCAACAAGGCAGACCAGGCCGCCCGTGCATTATACCGCCAGAGCCTCCAGAGCACCGCCGCGACCTCTGCTAGCAGCAAGGAGTGGCTTGATGGCAGGCGATCACAGTCCACCGACTACGCCAACCTGGCCCTGCCCGAGGCGTACAACACGCAAGGTCCTCCCCAGTCTCGAGCGATCCCGCTGAAGAAGCTCAGCGCACCGTCCAAGTTCCACCGTATCCGGACTCGATTCTCACTCAGGGGCGAGGCGGGTGCCTTCCACTTTGCGGCGCTGTACGGCAATCTGCTCCGACTGCTGTTCTCGTTCCATTTCCCGATCACGGCGTTCTCGATCTATCAGCTAACCTTGACGCACGCTTCGAAGGTCTCGAGAGCGTTCGCTGGCCTAGCCTTTGCGTTCGTGTCGGTCCTGCTGCCGGCTGCCATCATGTTCAAAATCTCGCGCACGCCGACCCGCAAGCTGTACGACGCCGCGCGCACACTGATGTCACTCGGAACGGTGTACAACGAGTACGAGCAGGAGAAGCAGATGTACCGCGTCTTGCCCTTGTTGGCGAGTCTCGTATCTGGTATCGCGATCGGTGCTGGCCAGAATAGCGGTCTGGCTCAGGCAATCGTGATCATGGTGGTCGAGCTATGCACCTTCCTCGCGACGACGTTCTGGTCGCCTTGGGCCCAGGGAGCGAGCATGGGTGCGCCCATCACCTTTATCTCAATCGCGCGCATCGCTTCCGTTGTCCTCGCAATCGTGTGCTCCCACGCCGTGCACCTGGACGAGGTATCGCGCGAGTGGTTAGCCTACATCGTGCTCCTCATTCAGGCCATCGTGTTTGTGTTCTTCGCCCTGATGCTCATCACGAAGATCACCGAGGGTCTGATCCGACTGTTCGGACGCGCGCCCTTCGACGAGTCGAAGCACCCGATTGATGGCGGTATCTTTGCCGCCATCATGGACCTCGACATGTTCAATGGCGACCGGGGAGGCAAGGCCGCTGAGCGGCGCCGCCGCAAGCAGGACTCGCAGGCCCTAAAGCAAAACGTCAACATGGCCGGAACCCTCACGACGCAGATGATTCTCGACCGGCACTCGCGAGGTGTCGATCGCGAAGGCTACCCGATCTTATCTCCCACCAGCGAACCCGACCACCGCGGCGCGTACCTACCTGTCCCTGGACCGGGCGCCAGTAGTGTCAGTGTCAATTCCTCGGACGAGAGCCGTGTCATGGAGAGCCGTATTATGGACGCCTGGAAGCCGCAGACCTCGTATGAGACGGGTGGTCACTACAACGATGTGGTGCCGCCTGCATCGCCGCCGGAGGAGCGGCGGGAGATGCTCATGTCGCCGCGCCAGGCTGAGCGGCAGATGCGTAGTGCCTCACCCCCGGACATCTTTGTCACCGGATCCTCAATCTCGTCGCGCGAGGACTGGCGCGGACACGGGCGAACGCAGTCCTCGCCGCAGATTCTCGAGGGAGGAAGCAGCAGCCAGGCGTCATCCCCGGGTCACCCGACGTTCCGTTCTCTGTCCACATCGCCTCGTCCGCTCGACAGCTACCCGCCGACGCTCGACGCGCAGGGTGTCGCATACCCGCGACTCAACGAGCGCAACCGCCCGCCGCCATTGAACCTCCCACGACGGAACAGCCTGAACGAGATTCCCGCAGAGACGGCAGAGCGTCGAGGCAAGAAGCGGCGCTCATGGTTTGGCCGTTCAGGCCGCGAGGCAACAGAAGACTCGGACGACGACGACGATGTGCTGGACGACGACGACTGGTCCGAGTCTCATCAAGAGCCAGCGCGCAGCTGGCGGAATATCTTCCGCAAGCGGCGCACGCTGGACGACCGAGAACGAGACGAGAAGTCCGCACGCAAGGCGGCGCAGGTCAACAAGAATGCCGCCCAGCTTGCCGGTATCGCCACGCCCGCATCTTCGACGTCAACAAGCACCGCTGCTACTGGTACTGGGTTCCGCGTGCACCACAAGCGCCCCAGCCAGCAGCAGCGTAGTAGTGCTGAGCCGCTGCTTCTCTCGGCTCGTCCGGAGAAGGACGAGTCTCGCTCTCGTCCCGAGTCGCAGACGACCGAGCCCCCGACGCCAATGTCGCTCAACACACCCATGGTGCCCGGAGACAATGGCTTCCGCGTCGTGCGCCCCCGCCAGACTCCCCAGGTCTCCGAGCCCATCGCCGCCCACCACGGCGAAATATCCTACAACCCCTCGGGTTACACGCCCAACATGTTTGTTCCTCTCAAGGACGATGACTAGATATACACGAACACTTTGCCGATTGTCCAGCAAAATAAAAGACTTCATGCCCCCTTTTCCCCTTCCCCCCATCCCAATCCCACTTCCACTCCCAATGCCTTCCATTCCCAAGCTCATCCCACTCCATCCCATTCCGATTCCCCAACGCAAACGCAAACGCACGATCAAGCTCACTTATCTGTTCTCATTCATTTGTCATGTATCAAAACACCCATAGCGTTCTCTGGTTCTGTCAACTCATAGCATGAATGCATCATAGTATAGCTCAACGAGGCAACCCTGGATCGGGGGCTATTCCTTGCTGCAACCTGAGTAGTGACGAAATGGCCGGATCGGACCGATCTGAGGTCGATGATGTAGCGGCGACGACACCGTCGGAGATCCGAAGCTGTGGCGTTCGAGGGACGTGTATACAGTCGCTCTGGTTGTCGGAGGTGACAACCTTCCCTACGCCGTCGTCCGCAGCACTGACGGCGCCGACGAACAGAGGTACACACAGGGTAAGCTTGATTTCTGCACCCTAAACGTCCCTGCGCTGGGTGCGCCATGCAGTCACACGATGTGTTCATAGCTTCATGGTAAGCCGAGGTTCGAAAATCATGACATACCTTCGGCCCGTGATGTGACGTCAACGGATGTTTCTCATGAGGCACTCTGTGGCCTAGCCGACTTGGAAAGCGATTGTTATAATGAGCCGGTCCTCGGCCGCATTTTGACTTTCCCACAGCATACTCGTAACAGTCATGTCGAACAAGCCTGGTGAGTTTGACGAGGCTGGGTTGTCTGGTGCAGCGGCTGTCTTCCAGTGACGGTGACAGCGTCGCTTGACACCACCGACTGGTCGGAGGAAGGTCTCCACGGCATTGAGCACGAGACTGTCTTCCCTCATTCGGAGACCTTCCTCGGTCTTCCACGTCTATATGGACGCCGATCTGAGCCAGCAACTCCGATCGACTGTCATGCTGTCGCAGCCTTTGCTGACCTAGACAGTCCTCTATTCCTTCCCCGGCTCTGCTTGGGCCCAGGTCCCCCGCCTCGCCATTGTCGAGGGCGGCTACAAGGACGGCGCCATTGAGATCAAGGACATCAACCTTGCCGAGGGCGCAAACTTCAACCCCGACTTCCTCAAGATCAACCCCCGCGGCACCGTGCCTGTGCTCGTCGACGACACCGGACACAGCCCGCACAAGTGAGTCGCGTTTTGCAGGCTTCGTCCCCAGCCCCGCAAATGCTCAGTCGTATGACTGAGCTACATCTTTTTTCCTTGAGGACCTAGCTGACAGCAGGTACCTTGACAGCACCAACGCGACGCACCAGATCTCGAAGGATGCGCCGAACCCGCCCAAGCCCGAGTCGAGCTCGCACAAGGAGCTCAAGAAGTTCATCGACATGGTCCACGAGTCCAACCACGACCCCAACGACCTCTTCATCCTCCCCACCGACGAGCAGGACCGCAAGACCAAGGCCGAGGGCATGGTCGGTGGATTCCTGAGGGGCCGCCAGGAGGCGCTTGACAAGTAAGTTGCTCCGCAACGCAGCTTAGCTCTCTACACTGTGGTGCCGATTAGCTAACATGCCCCAGGTACGCCTCGTCTGCCCCCGACGAGTTCAAGGAGTTCCTGCAGCAGAAGCAGAAGGCCAACAAGCAGCTGCTCGACTTTATCGCCGGCTCGCCGTCGCAGGACGAGCAGACCAAGATGTACCAGAAGGCCAACGAGGAGTGGCGCTCGGCGGTCGAGTTCCTGTGTGGTCAGGCTCACCACCTGATCAAGAACGCTGGCGAGGGCCGCTTCCTCGGCGGCGACGAGGAGCCGAACGAGGCCGACTTCCACTTTGTTGTCTGGCTTGCGCGCATCGCTTCCAATGCTGGCTCCCCTCCTGGCGCTCCTGGCAAGGAGATCATCAAGCTGATCCAGAACAAGGGTGATGGTCGCGAGATCCCGGCCCTCATCGGCGAGTACTGGGACATGTGGAGGCAGCGCCCCAGCTTCGACAAGGTCGGCCTTAAGTAATCTGTACGCGGGATTGAGTATCAGTCGAGTCAGTAAAGGCTCTCTAGTAGTGATCAAAGTCAACACGGACAGATGCATCAGAAGTGACAGATACTTTCGAAATGCACGTTGCCAGGGCGCTACACCTTGCATGCCGGTGCCTACGTCCACCCCGAGCGTACCTTGTGCTCGATGGAATGCTTTAATAAGCAGATAAGGCGATCAGTGACACGACTCCCTCGGATGCATGTTCCAAACCACACCATCTTCCGAGCCAGAGTTACCGATAGATCGGGTATTTGATAAGCGCCACCTGCTTGCTGCTTGCCGCGCGGTTGGTAGCCCGGTGGCGGGAGTCATTGCGGAGGCTGATGATGTGACCGTGACCTGACCGCGGTGACCTTGGGGCCCTCGCTGGCCCTTCCTGGCCCTCGCTCATATCCGCCCCAAATAGCGTAAATAGCGCCATTGCGCCATCGATTGGCTGGGTTTATCAGCCCACCACCAGGTGGCCAACATTGTGGCAAGATATCAGCTGTCCTTTCAACCGTACATCCGCCGCCGTACAATCTCCTCTCGCATCACTACTACAACTGCTTAGATCTCCGGCTAAGCTCGTCTTTGAGCTCTCTGCATTCGGCCAAGTGCAATGACGACAATAAACTTCTGGCAGGTCGTCAGCGCCGCCTGTGGCGTGACGTACTTCACCGCCTGGAGTGCTTCCTTCTACCCGCAGCTGATCAAGAACTACAAGCGGAAGAAGTGAGTTCTGTGGTGTCCAGCTAACTGACGGCAGTACACTCGGCCTGTCTCCGGACTTTGTCGTCGTGAACCCGATAGGATTCTTCTGTCTCGCGCTGTGGAGCTGGGGCGCATACTTCTCACCAACGGCGCGGCGGCAGTACGCAGAACGGCACGAAGGTCACTACCCCGTCGTATCGATCTCGGACCTGGTGTTCAGCGCGCACGCGCTGCTCCTGTCAAGCCTCACATTCCTGCAAGTATGCTACTACCACAGCGCGACCAAGAAGCTGAAAGCTGGCCCGACGCCGGGCGCGGTCCGCTGGTCCGACGAGGAGGAGACGCCCCTCCTTCCCCCGCAGGAGATAGATGACGGCGTGCTGCAAGCGCCGACGACGATGAGCCTGGCGGGGCGCGTGTGTCTCGCCCTCATTGCGGTCTCGGCACTGTGGGAGCTCGCGGCGCTGAATCTCGGCCGCATCGAGCTCCTCGATTTCCTCTACTACGCTTCGAGCGTCAAGCTCGTCATCACCGTGCTCAAGTACTTGCCGCAGATGTTCCTCCACTTCGCCATCAAGAGCACGAGGGGGTTCTCGATCGGCGCCATCTTTTGCGACTTTACGGGCGGCGTGTTCTCCCTCCTTCAGCTTGTTATCCAGGCTGTGTTCATCGATGGGCAGCCCGCTGGGATTTGGGCGAATCCTGCCAAGCTCGGCTTGTCGCTCCTCACGCTCGGGTTCGACCTCATCTTTATCTTCCAGAGATACGCCCTGTATCCCGTCACGCCTAGGACATAGTACAGTTTAGAGCATTCGAGTTGTCTGACTTTCACTTTGCCTCACTTCACTTGGTTCTGCTTGATATGCATCTTAGATCTGCTAGATAGAATGACTGGTATGACTCGGAGGCTGTTACGCTGTTGCAACAGCCGCGATATGTGGTTGGCCAAAGATCGATCCCTTAGCCCTAGAGGCTGGCCCCTGGCCGGCGTCGGCCGCCTCGGCTCCCTCCCTAATCCTTGAGATCCCAGAAAAGACCAATCTCATTCGCGTCGCCGAAGCCGGACCCCTCGGCGCCGACCTCGCCATACGCAGCCCTCAGCGGCGTGACGGAGGTGTACCCGTTCTGGAACGCCCACGCGTCAGTACCCTTAGGTACGAGTTTCGGGTCCGGGTTAAGGATCTTCTGGAACTGGGGCTTGAACTCGAACCGGAGCTGTCCATCGTGGGCCTCAGGCTGCGGTCCGCGATGCTGGGTGGGGTTGAACACGTCGTTGGTAATCTTGTTCGTCTCCTCGAACAGTTTGCCGTATGTGTTGCGGTACAGTGTCGTGAAGCAGACGCGGCGGTTCTCGGGCGTGAGGTGCTCCTTGACGAGCGGGATATTGACGCTGTACAGCTGCACGGGCCGCTTCTTCTCCTCGTCCTCCCAGCCCCAGTCCTCGAAGAGCCGGCGGCAGACCTCGACTGCGATGTCGGCCGCCAGCTCGACACAGCCCTCTGGGACTGGCCGCGTTACTACTCCGTACGACACGGCTATGCTCGGCATGTTGTGGATGTGCAGCGAGGCTTGCGATGGCGGACCCTCGATCGGCACACTCAGCGCTCCTGCTAAGGCCGCGCCGATCGTGCCGGACGACATGGCGAAGGCTGCTGATGAATTCCGCCCGTCTGCGCGCAGCGTTAGCACTCCGATCCCGATCGCACTGCACTACAACATCGGCCAAGACTCACGATTCGGTCCCGAAATGACCAGATCAATCTCTCCCGGGTACAGGTTGTGCAGAGCGATATTTGTGCATGTCGCAGGTGTCTGAGGTCAGTTTTTGACATCGGAATCGACAACTCACGCCGCCCAGGAGCACCCATTCTGACGTCTCGCCCTCCTTCAACGGTCTCCGCTTTGTCGTGATCTCGCCCTTCAGTCCGTCCGGCTCTGTCGTTAGCTTGCCGACTATCCAGAGCTACCTCACCTAGCGGGTAGAAGTACTGGGCCTCAATAATGCGGTGAATTGCGTAGGCCTTGCCGACCCTGCGGTCAGTTGTTACCAAGGACGTGGAGCAACGTACCAGCTGTTCTGTCCGTCCGGGACGACAACGCGCACATCCCACCCGAGCTTCTCGCGGAGCAGCTTGCTGAAGGCGTAGATATTCGGGGAATGATCAGCAGGCGGTCCGTCGTCATTCTAGTATTGTCAGTGAGAGAGCACGCAGCACGACTTACCGTCAGCAGGACGACCGGACGCTTGCCGTACGTGGGAAGGCGGGGCATGGCGGAGTGGTGTGGAAAGAAGCAAAGTGGTAGGAGAGAAGTGGGATCGGGGTCGCGGATGAGGTGACAAGATGTAATGTCGAGCGAGCAGTGACCCATGCGCCATTCGGGAGTTCAGGTTTCGGCTCATCCTGTGCCGGACACTAGTAGCCCAGTCTAGCCAGCCTAGGCAGGGCTGAGCGCCCCCTCACAAGCTCACGCCGCACGCCGGCTGAATGCCGAGCCCCCACGTGGTCTGAGCGGCGCAGGGCGTAGTGTCAATGAAGGGTGAAGGGTTCAGGCACGCCTCTTCAGAAGTAATGTCAGGCTGCAATTAGAAAAGTTGACTAATCCATCTATTAGAACCCGCCCTAAGGCCAGGGGCCAGATCAGCGCACACACAAAATAATGAATGAATATAAATAAGGGGTCAGTGCCACATGCTCGGCCTTATCATTTCCAGTCACTGGAGACCCTCACGCGTCTGGCCGCCTGCAGGCTTGGTCACCACTCGCCACCGAACACCTTGAATTCGAAAGCAAAAGCTGATATCCACCATCCATCTCCGACTCCCCGACCGGCACCGACAAGCGTCTCCAGCATGTCAGCGCCTCCAGGATTCGGCGCGCCCCCGGGCTTCCAGCCCAATGGCGAGTCCAGGATGGAGGGCAACTTCTTCGGGACGCTTTCGCCCGCAGAAATCGAGAAGAAGGCCAAGAAGTGGAGGCAGTCGCAGAAACGACGATTCAATGAGAAGCGACGAAGAGGAGGCGGCGCGGGTATCGACATGGGCAAGGCGGTGAGTACGGATCGTCTTGGGGGCATCTGCTACGTGTTTGAGCTGCGCGGAGCTGTGTTGTGACGACTGAGCTCTTGTTGCGCGGTGATGATATGAGACGGGATGTTTATCCAAACGATCGATGCATGGGAGATCGCGTGCGCGTATGCTGACACTCTTGCAGGACCTGCCGCCCGAGCACATCCGTAAAATCATGAAAGATCACGGCGACATGTCGAACCGCAAGTTCCGTAACGACAAGCGCGCGCATCTGGGAGCTCTCAAATACGTGCCGCACGCCGTCATGAAGCTACTCGAGAACATCCCCAACCCGTGGGAACAGGTTCGAGAGGTCAAGGTCCTGTACCATGTTTCTGGCGCGATTACGTTCGTAAACGAGATTCCCCGTGTGATCGAGCCGGTGTACCATGCGCAGTGGTCGTCGATGTGGTTGGCGATGCGTCGCGAGAAGCGTGATCGTAGACATTTCAAGCGTATGCGATTTCCCCCGTTCGATGACGAGGAGCAGCCCATGGACTACGGCGACAACGTACTGGATGTGGAGCCGCTCGAGGCGATTCAGCTCGAGCTCGACGAGGAGGACGACAAGGAGATTATCGACTGGTTCTACGACCCGAGGCCGCTCGTAGACACCCCCCAGGTCAATGGAGAGAGCTACAAGTTCTACCAGATCACCCTTCCGCAGATGGCGAATCTGTACCGTATTGGACGGCAGCTCACGAGTGACTACTCGGACCGGAATGCTTTCTACCTCTTTGACAAGAAGGCGTTCTTCACCGCGAAGGCTCTGAACATTGCCCTGCCGGGTGGTCCGAAGTTCGAGCCGCTGTACCGCGACACTGACCCGTACGATGAGGATTGGAATGAGTTCAACGACATCAACAAGGTCATCATCCGTGGTCTCATCCGCTCGGAGTACAAGGTCGCGTACCCGCACCTGTACAACTCGCTGCCGCGGTCGGTCCACATTGACATCTACCATGAGCCGAAGAATGTGTACATCAAGACGGATGACCCGGACCTCCCAGCGTTTTACTTTGACCCGATGATCAACCCGATCTCGCAGCGTGTCGTCACCGAGGCTCACAAGGAGCTTGTGTCACACGAGGATCGCGTGTTTGGCTACGGCAACGACGAGGACGAGGACGAGTTTGAGCTTCCGGACGAGCTGGAGCCGTTCCTGGCCGAGAAGGAGCTGGAGAACGAGTACACGGCGGACTCGATTGCGCTGTACTGGGCCCCGTACCCGTACAACCAGCGCAGTGGACGCATGCGCCGAGCTCAGGATGTCGCGATGATGAAGAACTTCTATCTCGAGCACTGCCCACCGGATCAGCCGGTCAAGGTTCGTGTCTCGTACCAGAAGCTCTTGAAGGTGTACGTCCTGAACGCGCTTCACCACAAGCCTCCGAAGTCGGCTCTCAAGCGCAACCTGTTCCGCTCGCTGAAGAACACCAAGTTCTTCCAGTCGACGACGCTGGACTGGGTCGAGGCCGGTCTGCAGGTGTGCAGGCAGGGCTACAACATGCTGAACCTCCTGATCCACCGCAAAAACCTCAACTACCTGCATCTCGACTACAACATGAACCTGAAGCCGATCAAGACCTTGACGACGAAGGAGCGCAAGAAGTCGCGATTCGGAAACGCGTTCCACCTGATCCGTGAGATCCTCCGTCTCACGAAGCTCATCGTCGACGCGCATGTTCAGTTCCGTCTCGGCAACGTCGACGCGTTCCAGCTCGCCGACGGTCTGCAGTACATGTTCGCACACGTCGGTCAGCTCACCGGCATGTACAGGTACAAGTACAAGCTCATGCGCCAGATCCGCATGACCAAGGATCTGAAGCACCTCATCTACTACCGCTTCAACACCGGCCCCGTCGGTAAGGGACCTGGTGTCGGTTTCTGGCAGCCCGGCTGGCGTGTCTGGCTGTTCTTCATGCGCGGTATCATCCCGCTGCTTGAGCGCTGGCTCGGAAACCTCCTCGCCCGTCAATTCGAAGGCCGTAACTCCAAGGGTCCCGCCTCGACAGTGACGAAGCAGCGTGTCGAGTCGCACTTCGACCTCGAGCTTCGTGCGGCCGTTATGCACGACATTCTCGACATGATGCCCGAGGGCCTCAAGGGCAACAAGGCCAAGACCATTCTTCAGCACCTTTCGGAGGCGTGGCGATGTCTCGACCCCGAAACCGATGTCTTCATGGCGTCCGGTGCGATCAAGAAGGCCAAGGATATCGCCGTCGGAGACAAGGTCATGGGCAAGGACGGCGACGCCCTGGCCGTTACGGACACCATGAGCGGCGAGGACGACCTTTACGACTTCACTTTCCTCCCCAGCACGAAGGGAGATGACGAGTGGACTTACGTCGAGGACAGCTTCAGGTGCAACAGCCGGCACAGCCTTGTGCACGTCGCTCCTGAGATTGACCGCGTGACCGTTTGGGACCGAGAGGACAGGGGTATGATCGAGGTTCATTACGGCGAGATCCGGGCTGCCCAGAAGACCGTTCCTGGCGGGCCTGCCGAGGTCCTTGGCCAGACTTCGACGATCTTCGCCTACCCTGTCGGCGGCGTCTACGCGACGAGGGAGGCAGACGCGGGCGTCAAGTACCAGCAGTTCGCCGACCGCGAAGCCGCTGAGACCGCGGCTACTACCTTCGCCGACCAGCTGCGCTCCCGCGAGCGCCTCATCTGGACAGTAGAAGCGAGTCAGTACGACAAGTGGGCTCAGGCGTACCCGTCACAGGCGGCGAAGATGCGCATGTTCAGGCCCCACGAGCCCATGACGTTCCCTCTCGGGCCCTCCGTCGACGTCAAGGCTGCCATCGAGTCTGTCACGGGCAACACTACGTCTGGTATTCCAGAGTGCGACGTCGCCTACCTCGCTGGTCGTCTCATGGCCAACGGTGTGGATCGCGCTGCTCAGTCCGACATCGAGCTTGAGATCCTCAGCCGCCTCGGATTCGCTGACGAGAAGGCTGTTGGACCCGTTGCGACTCAGAACATCCTGAGCCAGTCGGCTGACTTCCGTCGGGCCTTCCTTGCCGGCTTCGTCGATGCCGACAGTAAGGTTGAGAAGTGCGAGCACTGCGGGGACGACTGGGCCTACGCTGTAGGAGAGTCTGCTGGCTCGTCAAAGTCTGTTGGCCAGCTCGTCCAGACTGTGTCTCGCAGTCTCGGCCTGATGTGCGACACCTACGTGAAGGAGACGGCGTGGCGCTGCACCATCAGCGGATCTGACGTCCACCTCATTCCTTGCAAGGAGAAGGCAATCAAGGCCCACGATTGCAAGGACTCGGCCTCTCGCTACGATGGCAGCGTCGCCTTTGAGATCAGCAAGCGTCCTCAGCGCGGCCCGTACTGCGGTTTCCAGCTGGCTGAGTCGCCTCTGTTCCTCCTCGGCGGCAGCTTTGTCGTCACCCACAACTGCTGGAAGGCGAACATCCCGTGGCGTGTTCCGGGCATGCCCGCTGCCATCGAGAACATCATTCTCCGTTACATCAAGTCGAAGGCCGACTGGTGGACCTCGGTCGCCCACTACAACCGTGAGCGTATCCGTCGTGGCGCCACCGTGGACAAGGCTGTTGTGCGCAAGAACCTCGGTCGTCTCACCCGTCTCTACCTCAAGGCCGAGCAGGAGCGCCAGAATGCCTACCTCAAGGACGGTCCCTACATCTCGTCTGAGGAGGCTGTGGCGATCTACACCTCGACAGTGCACTGGCTCGAGAGCCGCAAGTTTGCGCCCATCCCCTTCCCGCCGCTGTCGTACAAGCACGACACCAAGCTGCTTGTTCTGGCTCTCGAGAAGCTCAAGGAGGCGTACAGTGTACACGGTCGTCTGAACCAGTCGCAGCGTGAGGAGCTTGCGCTGGTCGAGCAGGCGTACGACAATCCCCACGAGTGTCTTTCGCGTATCAAGCGTCTCCTTCTGACGCAGCGTGCGTTCAAGGAGGCTGGCATTGAGTTCTTTGACACTTACGAAAAGCTCATTCCTTGCTACGACATTGAGCCTGTGGAGAAGATCACCGATGCCTACCTGGACCAGTTCCTGTGGTACGAGGCTGACAAGCGTCACCTGTTCCCGGCATGGATCAAGCCGGCTGACTCGGAGCCGCCACCCCTGCTCGTCTACAAGTGGTGCCAGGGTATCAACAATCTTACCGACATTTGGGACACGAGCGAGGGCGAGTGCGTCGTCATGATGCAGACCGTCCTCTCGAGGATGTACGAGAAGGTCGACCTGACGCTGCTGAACCGTCTGCTGCGTCTCATTTTGGACCACAACTTGGCTGACTACATTACCGCCAAGAACAACTTGACCCTCACTTTCAAGGACATGACGCACATTAACGCGTACGGTCTCATCCGTGGCCTCCAGTTCTCGAGCTTCGTCGTTCAGTACTACGGTCTCGTTCTCGACCTGCTCATCCTCGGTCTGCAGCGCGCATCCGAGATGGCCGGACCTCCCCAGGCCCCGAACGGCTTCCTGCAGTTCCGCGACCGCGCGACGGAGACCCGCCACCCCATCCGTTTCTACTCGCGCTACATCGACCGCATTCACATTCTCTTCCGCTTCACGGCTGAGGAGTCGCGCGACCTCATTCAGCGCTTCCTGTCGGCGAACCCCGATCCGAACAACCAGAATGTCGTTGGATACAACACTGTGCGCTGCTGGCCTCGTGACTGCCGCATGCGTCTGAACAAGCACGATGTCAACCTCGGCCGCGCCGTGTTCTGGAACGTCAAGAACTCGCTTCCGCGCTCGCTTACGACGATCGAATGGGAGGACACCATCTGTTCCGTTTACTCGAAGGACAACCCGCAGCTTCTGTTCTCCATGTGCGGCTTCGAGGTGCGCATCCTACCCCGCTGCCGCACCGAGAACGGTGAGCAGTATTCGCTCGCCGATGGCTGCTGGAACCTGGTGCAGGAGAGCACGAAGGAGCGCACCGCTCAGGCGTTCCTGCGCGTGTCGGACCAGGGCATTCAGGAGTTCAACAACCGTATCCGCCAGATCCTCATGTCGTCTGGTTCCGCCACCTTCTCCAAGATCATCAACAAGTGGAACACGGCCCTGATCGGTCTCATGACGTACTACCGCGAGGCGGTCGTCACGACGCCTGAGCTGCTCGATGCGCTCGTCAAGGCCGAGAACAAGGTCCAGACGCGTGTCAAGGTCGGTCTCAACTCGAAGATGCCTTCGCGTTTCCCGCCCGCAGTCTTCTACTCGCCGAAGGAGCTCGGTGGTCTCGGCATGCTTTCGATGGGCTTCGTGCTCATCCCCGCTTCGGACCTGCGCTGGTCGAAGCAGACTGACGGCGGTGGCATCTCCCACTTCCGCTCTGGTATGACGCACGAGACGGACCAGCTCATTCCGAACTTGTACCGCTACATCCAGCCGTGGGAGTCTGAGTTCCACGACTCGGCTCGTGTATGGACAGACTATGCGCAGAAGCGCGCTGAGGCTGCTGCCGCTAACCGCCGTCTCACGCTTGAGGACCTCGAGGACTCGTGGGACCGTGGTATCCCGCGTATCAACACGCTGTTCCAGAAGGACCGCCACACCCTCGCCTACGACAAGGGATGGCGTGTCCGTACCGCATTCCAGCAGTACCACCGTCTGCGCGCGAACCCGTTCAGCTGGACGAACAATCGGCACGACGGCAAGCTCTGGAACCTCAACAGTTACCGTGTGGACGTTATCGCGGCGCTCGGTGGAGTGGAGGGTGTCCTCGAGCACTCTCTCTTCAAGGCCACCGGTTTCCCGAGCTGGGAGGGTCTCTTCTGGGAGAAGTCTTCCGGCTTTGAAGAGAGCATGAAATTTAAACGTTTGACCAACGCCCAGCGATCGGGGTACGTCTAAACGTTCAGAAAAGCAGATTGTCGCTGACAGAACACAGTCTTTCGCAGATTCCGAACCGTCGCTTCACTTTGTGGTGGAGTCCGACGATCAACCGTGCCAACGTCTATGTGAGTGCCACAAACCCTGAACCTCCACCTCCACCTCCACCTGACCTCCACCTGGCCTTTCCCCCTGACCTTCTCATCTTTCGCCTCAGCCTCTCCTCCTCTTCTAATCAACACCTGCCTTGCCATTCCATGCTGACATGTACAGGTCGGTTTCCAGGTCCAGCTCGACCTCACGGGATGCTTCATGCACGGCAAGCTTCCGACGCTCAAGATCTCTCTCATCCAGATCTTCCGTGCGCACCTGTGGCAGAAGATCCACGAGTCCGTCGTCATGGACTTGTGTCAGGTTCTCGACCAGGAGATGGAAGCTCTCGGCATCGAATCCGTGCAGAAGGAGACAATCCACCCGCGTAAGAGTTACAAGATGAACTCGTCCGCGTCGGACATTCTGCTCTTCGCCTCGCACAAGTTCATGATTACGCGGCCCTCGCTCCTGAATGATAATCGCGACACGCACGACGGCACGACGTCCAACAAGTTCTGGATTGACGTCCAGCTCCGCTGGGGCGACTTCGACTCGCACGACATCGAGCGTTACGCTCGTGCCAAGTACCTCGACTACTCGAGCGACTCGCAGTCCATCTACCCGTCGCCCACCGGTACTCTGATCGCCATTGACCTGGCGTACAACATCTACGCCGGTTACGGTACCTGGTTCACTGGCCTGAAGCCCCTCATGCAGCAGGCCATGACCAAGATCATGAAGGCAAACCCGGCGCTGTACGTCCTGCGTGAGCGTATCCGCAAGGCCCTGCAGCTGTACTCTTCGGAGCCGACTGAGCCGTACCTCAACTCGTCCAACTACTCTGAGCTGTTCTCCAACCAGGTCATCTGGTTCGTCGACGACACCAACGTGTACCGAGTCACCATCCACAAGACGTTCGAGGGTAACTTGACCACCAAGCCGATCAACGGTGCGATCTTCATCTTCAACCCTCGTACTGGACAGCTCTTCCTGAAGATTATTCACACTTCAGTGTGGGCGGGCCAGAAGCGTCTCGGTCAGCTTGCCAAGTGGAAGACCGCGGAGGAAGTCGCGGCGCTCATCCGTTCGCTTCCCGTCGAAGAGCAGCCGAAGCAGATTGTCGTCACGCGTAAGGGTATGCTTGACCCTCTCGAGGTGCACCTGCTCGACTTCCCGAACATCGTCATCAAGGGTTCCGAGCTGCAGCTGCCCTTCCAGGCTACGCTCAAGCTTGAGAAGTTCGGTGACCTTATTCTCAAGGCTTCGCAGCCCCAGCTTGTGCTCTTCAACCTGTACGACGACTGGCTCAAGACTATCTCGAGCTACACTGCGTTCTCGCGTCTCATTCTGATTCTCCGTGCCCTTCACGTCAACAATGAGAAGGCCAAGATCATCCTGCGACCGGACCGCAACACTGTTACCGAGTCGTACCACATCTGGCCTACGCTCTCCGACGAGGAGTGGATGAAGGTCGAAGTGGCCCTGAAGGATGTCATTCTCACCGACTTCGGCAAGCGCAACAGTGTCAACGTTGCCTCGCTCACGGCGTCCGAGATCCGAGACATTATTCTCGGTATGGAGATCCAGGCGCCCTCGATTCAGCGCCAGCAGATGGCGGAGATCGACAAGAGCGCGGACGCGAGCGCCCAGGTCACTGCAGTCCAGACGCAGACGACCAACATCCATGGTGACGTTATCCAGACCGTCACCTCCACGCAGTACGAGCAGCAGACATTCGCCTCCAAGTCTGACTGGCGTGTGCGTGCCATCTCGGCCACCAACCTGCCGCTCCGTTGCAACCACCTCTACGTTGGCAACGACGAGGTCAAGGACGACGCAGGCAGCTACACGTACATCCTCCCGAAGAACATTCTTCGGACGTTTGTCGTGTCGGCCGACCTGCGCACCCAGGTTGTCGGCTACCTCTTCGGATCCTCGCCGCCGGACAACAAGCAGGTCAAGGAGATCAAGGCGATTGCCTGGATTCCTCAGCGCGGTACCGCCAACGGTGTCGACCTCCCCTTGGCCCTGCCGAAGCACGACTTCCTGCTCAAGGACATGGAGCCCCTGGGATGGATCAAGACGCAGAGCCAGGAGCTCAACCACCTCTCGCCTGCCGACCTCACGACGCAGGCGAAGATCATGGCGGCCAACCCGTCGTGGGGACCCAACTCGATCTGTATCACGGCGGCGTTTACTCCCGGTTCCGTCTCGCTCAACGCCTGGGAGCTCACCGTCGCCGGCTTCGAGTGGGGCCGCAAGAACGAGGACGTCGTCGCCAACTCTGGCTTCAACCCGAGCATGGCCAACCGCGTCCAGCTCCTGCTGTCCGACCGTATCCTCGGATCCACGCTTGTGCCCGAGGGAGGCGTCTGGAACTACGGTGTCGGCCTGACCCAGTCGTGGTCGGACAAGATCGCCTACACCATGACGCTGGACAAGCCGCAGCCGTTCTGGGCGCCGATCCACCGCCCGTCGGCGTTCCTCAACTTTGCGTCGTTGGAGGGAGGCGACGACGCGGCGGACGTCGAGAACGCACTGGAGTAAAGAAGTCGCGAAGTAGTGGCAAGAGGCAGATAGTATAAAGAGTGCCTCAGATGACGGAAATAGATAGAAAAAGGCGCACGGCGCCATCTTAACTTCAGGTTTGAAGGATCAATGTAGATGTACAATTATATGCATTTTGAGTACCATGGCAGCACAAGTAGTCACTTTATGGGGCTGAGCACGGGCGCATGACGCGTGGACAACGATGCGCATCCTTCCAGTATCGCAAAGTCAACGCGAGGCGTCTCGGTGGCACGACGACTTCCCGACCATGGACACCTACGGTCGATGACCTGAAAGCGAGGTGGGGCGTGAAGCTCTCGCACTTCCTAGAAGACAAGACGCTTTTCTCTGCAGCATAATCTAGGCTCAACTCAACACGGGGGGGGGGGTGTCCAGAGACGTGCTGCCACTTGATTGCGGAGTCACGTGACTACCAGCCGCGGCACACGAGCCAGCGCTGCGCGATGCTATCAGCAATCGACAGCTCCTCTCTATAGCTCAGTTGGTAGAGCGTCGGACTGTAATTGGTTATCCATCCTCCCACCCGAACGGGTGAGACATCCGCAGGTCCTGTGTTCGACTCACAGTGGAGAGACTCTTTTTGCCTGCACCGAAGGTGCAGCCAGTGCAGTGTGCATCCGTGCAGTCCCTCAGCCACTGTCACGTCCGTCTGGCAGCACATTACTCGGTGGCACATCGAAACTCGAAATTTCAACGTCTAGCGATGAGACTACCGGATATCGCCCACTTTGCCACACCACCTTACATCCTGTCGCCGCGATTGCCAAATTCCGGTAATTCCTCGACCTATATCCAAAGCTTAGGTCAGAGTGCTCATATGATCCGCGGAAGCGTCACGAGGGGAAGGGAAGCAATGTAACGGCCAACGCAGGGTGGGGGACGGTCGTATGCGGAGGCACGCATAGTCTATCTGGGGTTTGGTCGTGAGGGCGGAACATAGCAGCGAACACATTGCCCACGCAACAGACCCAGGCAGGCGGTTGAAGCCCCGGCTTGCGCTCTACGACCGCTTGATGTCCGCGTGGCTCTCCATAAATGGGCCGCTGCTGACCGGTCGATCGCCTGGCGAAACGTTATCTGATTGGTGAATGTGGGTTCCTAAGTTCCGTGCTTGCTTGGGTGTGCGGGCCGTGCACTTCTGCCGTCTTGTTGTCTGGGCATGAACATGCGGGGCCCGAACAAGCCCACCATAACGATCGCAAGAGAGTAGGCAGAGGTCATCACATGCTATGTTGAGATTTGCTGTATCCGGCAAGGTTTTGGTATTTTCGAATCCGTTCAAAAGGTACGGCCTTGATGTCTACCTCAGCATATGTTTGAAGGCCTGCCCTCGTGCTCTCCCATGAGATCTTACTTGGAACTCGTGACCTGCTGAAGAGGAGTTCTTATCTGGTGCACTTTTGAGTGCTGACTTGTGCACGCCGTTGCTTGCGGAAACGTCCACAGAACAGACGGATCGCGGATAGAGGTATGACCTGGCAGAACCAAACCAAGCACCCATTATTCCGTGACATACTTCTCCAACTTCCCCGGCCAGCCCAGCCCACCAATGCAGACTTAGGGGCCGAATCTGCCGCGGCCCGATGTCACGGCTCTTTTGACCCAATTGGCATGCGACAAAGGCAAGGCCAATTGGCATGACTGGGTGAACCAATTGGCATGACTAAGTGAATACTACGTTGAATAGTCGATGAGGCATCGTAAGGCGGTCGAGGATCAAATGATCCGGTACCTGGTCACTTGGGGACAACTTTAGGCCCCATGCTTGCTGCCTACGCGTCCGCGGCTAGGACGGGTAAAGGCCGGCGAGTAGTTGGTGCATATCCGCCAATCTGCCAAGTCACCGTTGGGACCTGGAGCTCTGGAGCTGGAACGCCCGGAACTTTGCAAAATAGCACAACATCAAATCACTGGATGTTCGAAATCCAATGTCTGCCCAGCTGCCGCTCTACCGCGCTACGGCGCTTCCGTGGTGGAAACATATGAGCCTGGCAGGCACGCAGTCCCTCGTGTCAGGCTACCATCCTGCCTGGCATACCGCGTGCTCGCTTCTTGGCCATTTGCGCGATTCTTTTCGGTCGTCCAATATGGTCAAGCGTATGACTTCCTTGGCGGCATGATCGGTCGAATTAGACGACCTATGAACGCAAGACGTTGGACATTGGATATCAAGCCGGGAAACATCACTCCCAGCGCCTCCTAGCAGCCAAAGGTAGGGCCGGCTCGATATTGGAACGCTTAATGACGGCATTCATCAGCCTCAGCCATGATCAGGCTGAGGCGCTTCCTGCCGGATCCTGACTGTGGCTTTTCGAGTGGGGGCGACGAACCAAACGTACTCTCTTTGCTGCCAGGCAAGGAATGCACAGGCAGAGGGCCTATGTGGGGTCCCCCCAAGCCCCTTACCGCATACCGCCGGAGACCTGCGGAACCGCCACGTATCCGCGTCTAGTAGTCCAGGAGTGGGTCATTGCGCGATGAAGCTTGCTTCGTTATCTTGCCCATAGATAGCAAGTTGCGCCTTCAGGCCGCCTCGTTCTCAAACGTTCACGTTCTGACGAGAGGTCTGTGCGCATAAGAAGCATCCTCTGTGCTCCTCCAACTGCACAGTACTCGGGCATTGTACGCTGCTGCAATGTAAAGCCGAAAAGAGAAGGCGATCGGCGCCCGCCTCGCAGAGTGGTTGCAACCCCGTCACGATGAAATCTCCAACTGCCATTGAGATGTGCGACGGTTTGGGAACGTGACATCCAACTTTTTTTTTCGAAGAGGGGAAGGAGCAGATAAGCTTTTGTGCTCGGGTCGGGCTACCGGCCAGTGCGGGCGGACGGTCTGAGGTTCACTGAGCGAAGCAGTAGTGTGGTCAGAAGTTGTTTCGTGATCAGTTATTAGGCAATCAGCCATGCCTTGTCTTGTTCGCATAGCACGTTTAGTGATCGTGGGTCACTCATGCAAGCAATATGTAGTCAGCTGCCTCGAAGAAGATTGTTCAAGCTTTGTCGTAGTCTGTTCGGCGTGTTGGGCGGAGAGGCACAAGAGGGTTGCACGATGGCACGAGTTCTAACAGATGCCTGTTGCAAGGTACCGCAGATCCCCCGGTGCGACAGAGGAACGACGCAAGAGGCTTGGGCTTGGTGCAGAGCAACAAGGTAGCATGTAACAGGACCATTCGAGAGGCTCGTTCCAGCCATGTATGCTTGCTTCGCTTCTATTGTGGTTCGCGGTTCTAGGTTCTGGCAATGGGCAGATCACTACTGCATACTGCAAGTGGCATCCGCATCGCGCACAATGAGCGTGCTTGACAAGCAGCGAGCTTCTTTTCGGTCCTGGCTGGCTGCATGGCTGCATGGTGGTGGTGGATTTCAAGTGTGGGATTTTCGACACAAGGGTTGGGTGCCCTGGACCAATAATAATCTACTTACTCAGCGATTACGGTCATGGTCTAAGGGCCGGATGCCCTTGCAATCCTGTCCCTGTCTTGCGACCCTGCACGCCTTGCGACCCCAGCTGAGTGCAGGTGCCAGACTGACCGACCGATGCGATGCCTCCGTCGTCCCTTGTCCCGGGCTGACGGGCGGCTGCCCTGTTGACCCCCCGGGTGCCAGGCCGGCCGTGGCCTAGTCAGGTCAGGTCAAGTCAGGCCTCAGGGGTCGGGAGCAGCAGAGTAGGCTCAGGACCAGACCAGGTCAGCAAGTGTGACACGAAAATGGACGCAGGCGAGTAGTAGCGTGGCAGCGTGAGCTTGACAGATGCCCATCTCCTCTTAGCTTTGGCTTCCGGGCCTGGGGCCGTAGGGTCTGGTCTGCATAGGGTTGAGTATGGCACGGTACAACGAGCACCGCTTGGTCTGCCTGCATGGTCTGGCTGGCCCACCCACCCGCCTGCCTAACGCTGCTGGGTGCTCACGGGTGGCTGCAGTGCCGGCCGGGCGGGCGGACGATTGGCAGACATGGCAACACGATGCTTGACTGGCTGATTACTGACTGGCTGGTATGACTGGCCCAACTGGACCAGACCATGCAGACCAGACAGCGCGCTCAGCGGACAGGCGCCTGCCTGCCTAGCGTCGGTCGGTCTGCGCCTGGCCACTGCCCCGCGCCCCCTCCCCCTCCCCCTGCTCCCCTACCATCCACCCACCCTTACCCACACGCATGCATGCACTAGGCTCTAATATCCCCAGCCGTCCAGACATCCGTCAACTTTCTTTGGCAGCCAATTGTTACTCTACACTACTCACCACTCATCACACCACTCTACACCTCCCCACCCTCTCTCAACAACTTATTCTGGCTCGACATCGACTGTGGACACCTGCATCGACTCGGCCATCACCACCACCGGACCGTATCCGACCTCGTACGTCGACGTCCGACCCCCCATCACTCCCCCGCGCGGCGCTGACTCGGTTATTCAGCACAACGACTTAGCCGCCGTTGAGCACCACCCGCCCACGTAGCATGGCTCCCGTGAGCACTGCATTCAGCCAATGGCGCTCGCCGCCTCCGGCACCGACGCCGGCGCTCGAGGTGAGTTGCTCGCTGCTCTCGGCGATCGCGTCGCTTGGAAATTCGTGATGGCGGGGAACCGGTATTCTGATTGCCTATTGTTGCCGCCCGCCAGCCAGGCCGCCCGCCCGCCGACTTTCGTCCCTCCCCATTATTTCCCTCTTCCCCTCCCCTCCCCCTCCCGAAAAAAGTCTGGCGGCTGTGTCACATGAACCTCCTTGCATCAGTCACACAGGCATCCATCCATGCCTTCCCCATCTGCTATGCGAACAGCGTGCTGACATCGTCTTCCTCTTGCATCGATGCACCGACATGCAATGCACTTTTCTATCAATCGCTATTCAACTTTCGCCGCCCGTTGTTGACCGGGAAACCCAAATTAACCACCCGCCGACGCGTCCGCCCAATTTCATTTGACTTTCCCTGCCCACCCCCAATTCCGACCCACTTGACTATATCCGCGCTTCCAACGCTCTCTCTGTCCTGTACCTGCGCGATGGCAGCCTGTCGATCTTCCTCAGACCTCTTCGCCAGCTCCACCCAAGCCCGGTCTGCTTCATCCGAGCTTCTTGCCCCCGTGCGAGCATGCGAAAGATGGCGGAGAAATGCATGCACACGCGTTCGGTAAGTTGAGATAGAGCCACGCGCGCTTGCCCCGATCGCCACCCAGTGCTGGTGCCTGTGCTCAAGAGCGCCACCCTATCACATCCGCATTGTACATCGCATATCCTAACGGCCACACAGACCTCCTGTCTCTTGCTGCTGCAAAGGCGTCGTCCGCGGAGGCCGCCGCTGCGAATCAGCCCAAGAAGGTTGAGCCTGGCTCGTCCGTCCCGGCTACGTCGTATCTTTCCGCGACCAGGCCACCCAATGGTACGACCTCCTCCACTCCCGTCCCCAAGGCGCGGCGTATGAGCTCGTCCACCACTGGCGTTCTGGGCCGTGGCAAGCTCGGCCTCACCGGCGACTCGGGCCTTCTCAAGGACAAGTGAGTTCAGAGAGCCCCCGAAGGCTTCCCCCGCCCTGACGCTGTCACAGTCGCCCTACCATCTCCTCGTCGCAGAGCGGATCGTCGATCCCCGGTCGCAGGTTATCGAACGCTGCGATCGCGGGGTCCCCGCAACTCTTCGACTTTGCGAAGACTGATCGCCGCCCTGGCGTCAGCGGTAGGACCAGCAGCGCTCGCTCCAATGGTATCGCTGCCTCGCTCCCAAGCCAGGGCATTGCGGGCGGTGTCCCCATCCATGTTAACCCTCCCCCCGCTGTGGCCCCCGCAGACGATATGGAGCTTGACATGGAGTTTGATGGAGACGACGAGGACCGTTCTGGCACTCGCAGCGGCAGCGCCGAGTTTGAGATGGAGATTGAGGACGACAACGAGTACAAGGGCGAGTGGGAGAAGCTCGCGCTAGGCACTGGTTCTGGAGGTATCAAGGGTCGACGGAAGGGCATGGTGTTCAAGTGCGAGAGCTGCGCCAAGGAGTACCGTCACCCGTCGTGTCTGATCAAGCACCGCTGGGAGCATTCGCCGCACTGGCGCGAGCCCACCCAAATCTCGATGTCCAAGCACCAGCAGGTGCAGATGCTTGAGGCTGCTGCGATCCTTGCCCACATGGACCCTTCGAATGCGCACGGAAGGTCGCTTCCGAGTGACAAGTCGCTCTGGCCGGCTATCCTCTCGCCGTCTTCTGGCCCGTCGCCCCTTCTGCGCTCGGCCAAGTCGAGTTCTCGGGAACTGCCTCGTTCGCCCAGCGTCAACCCTCCCCCGCTTACCCCCTCTTCGCTCCGCGAGAGCTCTGTGCTGAAGGACCGTAAATCGAGCCCGGGCTCGGACTCGACCAACTCGATGGAGGGCCCCGAGTCGTTCGGCACGTCGCCCAACCCCAACTCGCTTGGTCTCAAGGGCAACGGCATGTCGCGTCCTGTGGGCATCAACATGGCCGGCCGCCGGTCATCCGTGTCGTCTGGCCCCGGCGGACCAGCGACCCCTGCGTCTCTGGGATCCCTCGGCGCCGACATGAACGGGTTACACTTCCACAGCGGCACTCCGACCGGCACCTCGCCCATTCCGAACCGCGGCCTGCCCCTCTCGCTCACGGCTCGTGCGACGATGATCGGCGGAGGCATGTTCGGACAACGAGGGGCGAGCTTCAAGCTGCCCGACTCGAGTGTCCGCGGCGGCGCCGAGGACGAGGAGGACGAGCTGCGCTTCAACAACCGCGGCAAGTCGAGCTCGGAGGAGGCCGACGAGCGAAGGAGAGACAACGAGGAGCCCGCCTTTGGTATCGACAACATGGACCTGTAAGCTGCTATAGGACTAGCAGCAAGCAGACCCTTTCGCTTTCCGTTTCCGGTTTCCGTCTTTCCGGTCTCACCTTTTCGCTTCCCACTTTCAGTGTCTCCGCTGTCCTCTGTGTCATTTTTCCTCTCTGAATTTTCACACATCGAACCAGAATCCGCAACGAAGAAACCTAACCCAACCCGACCGACGAAGAACAAGAATTTTTGAGACAGTGTTCAAGTTGTACCAACCAGCCCTGTACTGGCGGGGCGGCAGTGAGATCCCTCCCTCGGTCGATCCTCCCGCTGTCCTCGCAATAAGTTTCTCTCTCCCATATAGTAGTCATCAGACCTGCAATGGCTAGGCTGCCCAGCGGCATGGGCGTGGGTCAGGAAGGCATCAGGAACATGAAACATGCCGCCCGCGCCCGCGAGTAAGCCAAGCATGCCCTTGCGACGGCCCACAGCCCGTAGAAGAAGTATGAAAGAAGTCAAAGGAAGCTAGCTCTCTGAGAGCTGTCGTGCATCAGACCACCAGTGGACTGAGAATGAGATGGCAACAGCTGCCACTGCCACCGTCTAAGGATGCGATCGTCCAGTCCTTCTGAGAAGCACATGCCTGACGCCATGGCGCGGACTGTGAAGCATCGCATGTGTAACGTGCGACGTCCATGTTGATGTGCAGACCGATCTGCAATGACCGAAGCATCGCCAGAGCTCTGGACTACCGCTGTGCCGTGACCGAAGCAGCCTCCTATCGACAGGCTCTGCTAGATGAGGGATGACCGAAGCATCGCCTTATCGACAGTTGAGCTCGCAGACCATCTTCCCACGATGGCAACCGCCAGTCGCCACAGCAGCCACATTGCAAGCAACGCGTGTCCTCGAGGTCCGAAAGGTACATCCCAGAGCACAGCGGCGCAGCAGGGAAGAGACTGACATGATCGGTCAGGCGGCGAGGCCACGGGTGGGTCGGGGTCCTGTGATGCCCGCGTGTCCGCGTGCCCTCGTGTGTCCTCGTGATCAGCTGCAGATCTTGGACCTGACTTTGAGTGTATGAAACAACTTGAGGGCTGCTATTCAGTCGCCTCGCTAGCGCTGAGCCTGCTGGGTGCTCCATTGTTGTGCCATGTGTTTTTGCCTTCCTGATCATTTAGTCAGCCCAGCAGCGCAGCAGCCCAGCTGCTCGACAGCCCACAACGACGCAGCAGTCCAGCAGCTATAAAGAAGCAGGCCACAAGTAACAGACGGTGAGACGATCCCCCGCATCGCCCACACCGCGAGTGGGGGCGGCGTATATGCACAGACATAACAGGCTTGGCATACTCGCTGTTCCCCCTTCCCCGGGCGTCCCAGCGCCCAAGCGCCCCGGCGAGGAGCGAGCATGTGGTGAGGGCCCCAAGGTCCCCGGATCCCCAGGTCCGCCGCTCACCCCGCCGGCCGAAGTTCCACGTCCAGGACAATGGCAAAGGGCACGGACTCAGCGGCGCGTGAGCGCTCCGCAAAGTGTAAGCTTGGCATCGTCCGAGCTCCAGGACCCTCGTGACCACCTTGCCCACGCCCACACCCACGCTCGCCACACTATCCCTCTTTCTCTCCTCCCTCATGCCTGGCCATCGATCGCCGGGGCGCGACTCAAGGCACGTCTTGTTTAGCTCAAGTGTCGCGAAACGAGGCGTCGAGGCGTCCCCGCGCCCCAGTGGTCGATTCGGGCGCAGGTCAAGCGGCGTGCGACATTGGAAGAAGACCATGTGAGCAGAGTTAAGGACTTGACGTCATACCGATCCCCCGTTCTTGACCACTGAATTGGCCCGAGACGCTGGGCGTTGGACTGGATTGCTGGGCGATCGGTAATGTCAGTCTTGGCAGATCCTGAACAATCGCACTGCTGCGGTCACTGCCGGCCGTCGGCACTGATATCTCTTGACACTCAGACAAGAACAAAAGAAGAGCCGTGGCCGTTGGGCCACGGGGCAAAAGAACTGTCTCTCCACTGTGAGTCGAACACAGGACCTGCGGATGTCTCACCGGTTTCGGTGGGAGGGAATGGATAACCAATTACAGTCCGACGCTCTACCAACTGAGCTATAGAGAGGAGAATTGATTACTGATAGCCAGCCGCCAGGCTGGCACATGTCCTAACCCAAAGACCCATGTGACACGTGTATGACACGTGTCCCACGTGTTTCTCGCGGCCGACAGTTTCCGAAAAAAAGTCATGGCATGGAATGATGGAATGAAGTCGAATTTCTGGGCGCGCGAGCGTCGCCGCGTCGCCGCGCGCGACGCTTAGATCGTTGCTTAGTAAGCTAGATCAGAGAGTCCGACAAGGACTCGACGTGGACTCGATAGGCCATAGAGCTTCAGAGTCAGTTTCATGCCAGCGTGCCAGTCAGTCGTGCCAGGCTGCGGATGATCTCACGCAAGCTGCAACGCGATACGGCGCAACAGTTCTTTGCTTATTCAGCTGCCAGTGTTCTGGCTGATTGCGATCGTCTCATGGGTATCACCGTCAGATCCAGTCGACTGGAACGCCAAATGAGGGACACATGTCCAGCTCAGTTTTGGAGGCACGTTTGTTTTGGCCGTTATGGCGCATGCACCAGACAAACAACATGCAGCCTTGCAGCCTTGCGCCTGGTCGGCGCGGTCGGCGCGGTCTTGGACTTTCGGGCAACCAATCCTATGCGCCAGTGACGTTATTGTTGACAGCCCAGCGACTGGCACGCTTGGTTCCAGCAAGCGGCAGTAGAGGTATTTTTCGGGGGCTTTTCCGAAGCTTGCCGAACCTGCCGCCTGGCCGCCGCCGCACCTTTGCGGTCAGCGCGGCCTCGCGGGCGGCCAGAACTCTGTACCCAGGATAGGGCGTTAGTGACCGCATCGAATCCTGCCTCTGCCGCTGCCGCTGCCGTGCCGGCCTGGTCGGGGAGTACTTAAGGGCCCGCCCTTTGTTTTCTTTTCCTCTCCCCTCTCCCTCATATTTGTCGTGACTTTCAACTCGGCTACACCAAAACAACAAAATGTCCGCCCCCTCTGCTATGATCCAGAAGCCTGCTCCGTGAGTATACTGAGGTGGGATGCGTGGGGATGGGCTTTGAGCTGGGGGATATCGGGATACGGCGAGGTCGACTCGGATAAATCAGCTGCGACGACACTTCGAGATCACAAAAAGCACTGCGGATAGCATATACGGCCCCGCGACTCATCAATGCGATCGCCCGAGAGCTGCTCGACGCTGTACAGAACAACGGAGGATCGCTCGTCACCCAGGGGCTTATCGCGCATTTCCGACTCGCCGGCTGCCACACGCCCTCATCACCACACCTCGACCTCGACTCCCTCCCCGCTCATTCCGACTGCGAACGCATCTACGCATGCCTGCTCGGCTCGCCCCACACCTTTAGCTCATCGCCCTGCCTCCCTCGCCACTCCCGCGCCACCCTGCCACGCCATCCACCCACCCCAGACCACCACTAACCCCCAGCGCCTTCCAGGGCACCCTCGTCCAGAACGGCGAGTTCAAGGACATCAAGCTCTCCGACTACGAGGGCAAGTGGGTCGTACTTTTTTCATACCCGATGGACTACACCTGTGCGTTAATAACACCGGAAAAAGAAAGAAAATCGATCGAGAAACGGTCGAGAAACGAGTAAAAATGTCGTGAGGAGGTGAAACGGAATTTTGGGTGGCCTCCACTTTCACCACCGTGGACTGCCACTTTCACCTCCACCTTGCTTGTTCTGCTGTCCTGCATGCGTGCGCTGTCTCTAGAGCATGAGCGTAGTGTGCAGGATGCGTAGTGAAAGCATCTGGGTTGCTTTGAGAGGCAGATTGGTCGTGTGGAAAGCGCTGGTCACCTCGCGGCATTCTTGCTCGCTTCGTCAACCGCTTCTCGGTCGCCTCTTTCTCTTTCATATGTTCTTCTGCTGACTTTCAGTCGTCTGCCCCACTGAGATTCTCGCCTTCAACAACGCTCTCGAGCAGTTCAAGGCCATCAACACCGAGGTCATTGCCTTCTCGACCGACTCCGAGTTCACCCACCTCGCCTGGTCGCAGACTCCCCGCAAGGAGGGTGGTCTTGGCCCCAACCTGAACCTCGGCCTCCTCTCTGACCGCAACCACTCGGTCTCCAAGGCCTACGGTGTCCTCCTCGAGGACGAGGGCGTCACTCTCCGTGGCACCTTCTTCATCGACCCCAAGGGTATCCTCCGTGCCATGCACGTCCACGACCTCCCCGTCGGCCGCTCGGTCGAGGAGACCATCCGTGTCGTCAAGGCCTTCCAGTTCACTGACGAGCACGGCGAGGTCTGCCCCGCCAACTGGGAGGAGGGCGCCGACACCATCGACACCTCGGACGCCAAGAAGTACTTCTCCAAGCAGTAAGCGTCAAAATCACCCTCCTGTGCTCCCGTCAGTCTTGAGCCCTTCCTTGAGGGATTAGGAGCCGCGAGCAAAACCCCACATGCAACATCACAACATCCCCAAAATTCATTCATTAGACCAACACTCTAGATGGAATCTGTGCATCTTTAATTCTCGAGAGGTCACACATTACCCCGTACCCCGTATGACGTGTGTGTGACGTGTTAGGATGGCCGCCGAAGCTGCGGACCCCGCACGAAAGACCCTCGAATGAGCAGATAAAGACAGCGTGTTTCCTGAATCGTGGCCGTTATCTGTCATGGATTGCGCGATCAGAAGACCGGCCGAGAGTCGAGAGTCGAGATCTCGGCTAGACTCGGCCAAGAGCGCAATGTCGCTAGTGGCGTTTGGCTCATTGACCTGCCGTTCTGTGCGGCCATTGTACACCGTTCTCCTTATCGCTATCAACTCACTCTCTCCCTGTACATTCCTCGCATTCCGCTCGCCCCCGCACACCCCGCACTCCCCTTCCCGTTTACGGTATTTGATTCGCTCACACGATTCTCAGCGGCGATGACGACTCGGCGTCCAACAAGAGGGAGTGCCCCGGTTCGGCCGAGAAGCCTGCCAAGCGCGCGAAGGCGTGATTCGGCGTCGCGTCCTACCGCCGCAGGGCAATGATGTAACCCGCGCGCCGAGGGTCGAGGCATACGAAGATCACCGAGGTATCGAGGCGATTGCCGCATCAGCGGGGCGGAGTTACCGAGGACAATAGAGAATCATAGGGTTAGATATCGTAAGAGAGACGTCAGACGTCAGCGGAAACGCGGCTATGCGTCTTATCAGTTAGTTTCAAGGGGTTAGTTAGATCGTTTCCCGGGCTGTTTCTAGTTAGCAGTCCGTGGAATACATGCAGTCTAAGATGGTGGTCTAGTCCGTCGGTCGTTGTGTTACATAGTTGCACAGTCGCTGCCCAGATCGAAAGACGCCGATGCGTTATCAGTCCAACTCCTCCACGGCAATTTCCGGAAGCTCCTCGATCTTGGCGCCGGTCGGCGCTCGCGATGAGGGGCGCGACTTCTCCTCGGTCGACATGGCGACCGGCACTGGCGTGGGAGCTGCCGGAAGGGGCTCCTTCAGCGCCGTAAAGACCTCCTCCGCCGACTGCAGGACTCGCTTGCATACCGTCGCCCAGGCAGCAGAGCTCACAGCACCTGCCGTCAGTTGACTCGGATATAACGGAAAGCCGGTAACTCACCTTTCGGCGCACTCGGCCAGCGCAGCAGCCACGCAACAGGGCCCGGGACCCATCCTTCCGGAAGCCAAAACACAGCGCTCTTGCGGTACCACCACACGACGAAGAGCTGCAGACCAGTCGTCACGAACCAGATGAGCGAATTGAAGCGGGTCGCAAATGCAGCCTTTGAGGCATTGATCGTGTTGTCTGAGGTCAGCCGCGGTCCATGGTATGGGCAGCGCAGAGCCACAACGCCAGTTGGGGGGAGCTCCTCCCCACGTCTCCTCGAACAGAGTCAACCCCAGTCTAGTCCTTCTTGACGACATGATGAGTGGCACATGGCCAAGTCGACCCAGAAGCCCGCTCGAGCAGATGTGAGCTATGTATATCGTCCTCCGCCTTTCGCGGCGATGAGCAACCAGAAAGGCGCAATGACCGACGCCCTCACGCTCACGGCGGTCGAAACCCCGTGGCCGTCTCCCTTTCACGGAGCAATGCGTCTCATCCGCCAAGGGAAGACGACATTCTGCGCCGCGCATGAGGCCCTGGGAGAGAGACGGTCCGGGATGAAGTGTCCACGCCCTCCCATGCGCACTGCCAGGATCAATGCAGCGTCCATTCGCTTCTTCAGCCTCCTCCCGCTTCCCACGAGGCTCCTGCGCCAGATCATGAGGGACAGTTCCTCTGGCCTGGTCGGAAGCCTATGACAGCCTACGGATCCTCGATTGGAACGCGCAAGCCGCATGAGGATTTGATGGAGAGCTGCGCATTGTGTCGTCCCAGCTTGTCCGAGCATCTGTCCGCATTGCTTTCCGTATCGTTGCGCAGACAATCCTACTCGTCCACATCTCCGTAGCCGTCTCCGCGTGATGATCCAACACTCACTTTCTTTCTCCAGTTGTTCCAGACCCTTGTCCACCTTGCGCTTCAGACGAGCCCACTTGGCAAACTCATCCTGAGAAGATGTCTTCTGCAGCTCCGCCTTGTCGGCAAGGACCTGCTTGCGAAGCTCGCGCTGCTTCTTCGCGTTCGCACCAAGAACAAACTTCGAGTAGGCGTTGAAAGCGACGTCCTGGAGGAAGGACTTGCCAACCCAAGCGATCACTTGAGTGACCAGGACTTGCAAAAAGATGACAACCGGAAGGTTCGGCTTAGCCATGTCGTCGAGGAAGGCGGGAGTCAGAGAGTGTAAGAATGTGATGAATTGTCGCAGGTCGCCTCAGCCGCCGTGGACATCGATAGAATACGCGAACTGGGACGTCATTCCCTCGGACGTGAGCCCACGTGGCGGATAAAATGTCTAAAGTAGCGTAGGAATATTCCCACATTACTATTTCACGGTAATCACTTTGATTCCGCTAATGAGCACTCGGCGCCGCTTCAGTTGTGAGACGCCGAGACCGCCTGCACACACACACACATGGGATAGACATAAACAAACAATCGTCACGGGACAAGGCCACCTCCGAACCAAAGTTGATCCATCCACCACCGCCGCCGAAGACGTCGCGGCTCCCAACTGTCCAACGGCGACTTCAGCCGGCATATCAGTGCCATGTCGTCGCGATCGGCAGCCTCGGGGTCACGAACGCCGCGCTCGCATAGTTCCAGATCCGATGCCAATGGCCGAAAACGAGGCAACGATGCGACCGAGGGCGCGTCTAGGAAGGCGCGGAAGCAGGTACGTCAAAACAATTCCCAGAACATCCGTGCTGACGCCCAGAAACACTGTACGTTCACGATTGATTGACCTGAGAGAGAGAGCATGGCTGATGCATCACAGCTTTCAGACCAAGACCGATCAGCGATGCGGACGATGACATCGACGTCGACATTCCGCCTCCACCATCGGAGAAGAAGCCGGCGCGGAAACGACAATCAACAGCAGCCAAGATTGCTCGAGCAGCATCCCCAGCTCCCTCAAGAGGTGTTCGACAATTCTCCATGGCTGCATCAGATTCGGAAGACGAGAGCATGTCGATGGGAGCAGACAGCGTGTTCACCCCCGGCATGAAGAAGACTGTCCCGCATCTCGTCTTCAAGCCCTACAACCGACCACGACCCAGTGTTGCCCCTCCGCCTTCTCCCGGCCGACCGCGACAAGGTCGAAAGTCCATCGCTGGATCGTCTCGCTCTGGCCGAATGTCCATCGTCGAAGGGCGGCAGTATGTCGATTCGGTTCAGCCTATGCCTGTTCCCGACACCCCGGTCCACCGAAGGAAATCAGAGGCGCGGAAGAGGGTTACGGAAGCACGGCCCTCGCTTGGCCTGAGAGGACAGCGCGGATCGACTTCATTCGGTCGAGGAGAACCGACCTACCCGCACTCGAGCGTGAAGCCGCACGAGTTTCACAGACACATCCCGGTGGAGCTTCCCGACCCGGTGAAGGTGCGATGGCTCGTTTCCTGGTGTGCCAAGCGAGCTTATGAGGAGCATGTGTCTAAGGGCAAGGTGCGGGCTCGTGACCCCGAAGCCGATCGACTGCTGGGAGACGTCATTGATATGTTTGTGGCCAATGTCGCCAAAGGCGACGTCGATACGAACATTTATGACACCGACCCAACCTCCACCTCGGCATCCAGCGGCGTCCGTCCGCACGAGCGAAACGTCGAGAACCGAGCTACCAAGGCGAAAGAAGAAGGGATCATCAAACGAATGAAGGCTGAGGACCGAGATTGGTCTCGAATAGCAGCTCATGCCAACGCTGAGCAAGACCGTGTGATTAGAGGTCTGAGGATGAAGGTCGCGAACCCGAAGGAGCCGTCTTTATCGGGATGGTTTGCAGATGCTTGTCGAATCGCGGACGACATCATGGCCATGGGAGACGACGATGTTGGCACCGCTGCTGATTTCACGGAGGTCGAATACGAGGTCGACACTCTACACCAGAGCACGCATCAAGCGGCGGCCTACGCCGCGCAAGCTCGGCAATTCCTGGACGGCATTTATACCTCGCTTGCTTCAGATTTGCGCAAGCGAGATGCTCCACCGCGGGACAGCGAGCGCGAGACATCGTCCTCACGGGTCGAGGGAACGATGAGCGGTGCTGGACCCGATACCACGCGAAGAGATCCGATCTATATGCTCCGCGCACTGGCGGCTGCCGACGTCAGGTCTCAAACACCAGACACTGTGGCCAAGGCGGCAAGCGTAGCAGTGGCTCCAGCCCCCGCGACCTCGGCGCATACCCCACGGCGACCACCACAATCGGCGACCACCCCTCGACGAGCTGTCTACGGACAACGGACCCCTGGACCTCCCCGATGACAGCCTCGCCGCTTTCCTTCCCCTTTGCTCTATATATCGCTTTGCCCCGTGTCCTTGCACACTCTTTGCAACTGAGTTGTACTACTAGTTTTGGATGCTTATGTTGCCAGCTACATTATGTAACACGTTATCTCTTGCATCTCAAGTACTGCAATCTGGGGAAGTGTTGTGCGGACGATCTGGTTCAAGAGTCAGGGCCGGATTTGCCACCCAACTCCACACGACGGAACCTCCACCGCTCTACGCCATAACAGGGGTGTGCTTTTAACATGATGCACAGCGATTGCCCCTCTCCAAAACATACTCAGCCGAGCTTGATCCAATTCTCACTATTTGTTCATCTCATTGACCTCGACGCCCTCACACGCGGCCCATTCTCCTTCACCCAAACAGTCATTCTGGAACCCCCGCCACCTCTCCTTGCCAGCCGCGCTGGCAGTCTGGGTTTATCTATCGATGAGGTCACCCAGTCTCGTGCATTAATCCAACCTCGATTCGCCTTCTCTTCGACATTGCGCTAGCCTTTCAGGACCTTCAACCACACCTTTCGCGATATGCCCTCCGTCATAGACCTCTCGAACCAAGCTTCCGACGCATCTGACTCTGAAGAGGAGCCTCTGTCGCATTCGGCTACTTCTCGGGGTGCTCCTGACGACCCTCAAGCCTCGAGAAATTCGAGTGCGCCATCCTCCCCGTCTCGACATAACCGACACGCCGTTCCCCTGTACTCCAGACCCCGCAGTCTGCTAGACCCGGCACAAGCATGGAACTCGTCATCCGGTGCCGCGGCAGCTCACGCTGTGAACCATGCTGGCAATTCCTCTAGCTTCTCCTCTCGAGGATCCACGCCAGGGACGAACAACAATGTTCCTGCGCAGCCTCGATCATTCTTTCGATCCACTCTCAGCATACCCAATGGAGCGGGATCTAGCAGACAGCGGTATGACCCCCGTCCGCGTGATAACGAGGTCATTGAGCTGAGCGATGACAGTGAGGACGACTTCGAAGTCACTGGTGGGCGAGCTGCGCCCGGTCAGCCCTCGTCAAGTGGAAGGCGGGTTCGAGGCGCACCAAGGGCACGCATCGATCACACTGAGTTCCGCCGCGCTTCTGAAGGTGAGTCTCTCGATTTTCCTCCAGTGTTTGCTGACGGATCAGAGCTTGATCAAGTTCTGCAACAGCGCCGAGAAGCCATTCAGGATCTCGCTCGCGTCAACAATAACGAGCGAGAACGTGTGCGAGAACGTCTGGACCGAGAACTGCACTCGCCTCCACCGCCTGCGCCTGCGCCCCGAATAGGTCTCGGAGGGGCAGTTTTCCGCGCTGGCGACCGTGCTGTTCGATTCGCGCCAGGCCGACCGACCATGCGGTATCGTTTACGCGGTGAAGAGCCGGAGGAGGAACACCGGGAACGCATCCAGCCATTGCGTGCAGCTCGCCTGGGCGGCGCCTTCGCTCCCGGTGCCGGTAATCTCGGAGCGGCTGCTGCCCACGAGACCTACATCCAGGGCTTGGGAGGGCTTTTCGGCCGTGCTGAGAACATCATGAACGCTCTCTTGCACCCGCTCAACTACATGGGCGGAGGTCCTCGCGCACCGCCGGTGCAGGACATCCAGACTATCCTCGCGAAGGTGACGCCTGAAAAGGTTCCGCGCGCTCGAAGTGGCTTCACGCGCACATGGGACAGCGATGCAATGGTGGAGGAGGAGGAGAAGCAGCGCGGGATCGTGCTTGACGAGACTGGTGATGTCGTGAAGCAGCAGATCAAGCCCTACCTGTCCTGCTCGGCATGTCCTGAGCCTCTTCGACTTGGTTCAGCCGCTCGTGACGACAACGACCGGATATTTGCTCTTCGATGTGGCCATCTGCTTGACGGCAAGTGCATGGCAGCGCTCGCAGCTGGACCATCAGAGGATGCTGCTCCTCCACCGAAAAAGCGCAAGACTCGGAGTGGCAACAAGAATCGCGAGCACGTCTTCCGCTGCCCGGTCAAAGGGTGTGAGCGAGAGCATGTGAGCGTTCTGGTCAACGACGAGTGGGGACAGAAGGAGGGGTTGGGAGCTGTTCAGGTGTACGTGTAGATAACCGCGCCGGCGCGCACCTGTTGTATGTATGTGACATTGTCAAGCAGCTTTGTGGGACACGGTTCGCTTGAGATCATCTTGGTCTCTGATCAGTTGTCCGAGAGGATAGGGCTCCGGCAGGCCATTACTTCCGGAACGGACCGTCACCGCTAATGAGTTCCGGCAAGCCGACATACTAATAAAGCACTGTTCGTCATTTTGGGGTGCTCATTTCCTCGGAGCTCGAGCCCATAATCGGTCGTTGTTCGCCCGAACACCGCTGCTCCTCGCATCGGGCATGGCGCATTCCTTCGATCGTCTCTTCTCGGTCGATCTACGCCTTTCTTAAACCTATCTCTGCCCTGTGGAGCATGCGGACGCCAAGACTATTGGCGTAAGAGCATCATCCTTCCGGCGTAGGAAAGCGAAAAAGAAAGAGTTGACAGCTACGACGAAGGCATGTGCATGCCAAGGAGCGGCACATTCTAGACAACAGCCCTGCGGGCCGCAAATCGCTCGAGAAGGTTGCTCAGCACTAAGCGTTCGGCTCGACGGGGCCGGGACTTCATCGAGGATTGCCGGTCGTGCACATGCATCGATCGCAGCTCCTGCACTAGACGGCGAGGTGACCGACTATTAGCTTAAGATTAGCGCCTGGTGCCGAGGAACTCGAGGAACACTTTGCGTTTCATGGCGCCGTAGCGCGTAGAGATTCCCGTAAAGCTGCACACATGACCGACGAGGTGACTTGCAAAAGAAATCTGGAGGAAGCAACGCCAACAGATGTCCACATATGACTTGCAGCATGTAGACACCTCGGGCTCGTGCACTAGCGCGGGCGCTCACATGCCGGACTTCGTACACCCCAATCCCGCATGCTCTGCGCATGATCCCGTCACTGGATCGCAGAGGGGTGGATTAATAAGTCGAGCGGCCGTTGTTGCGCACTGTCCCCTCCTCAAGGCTGACGCATGTACGCATGTCCGCTCACTTGACCTCAACTCCGGCAAGCGGGCCGGAGAGGGCAGACTTGGCCGCACCGAGCCTGCGCCTGCGGCCAGGACTGACCTCGCCCGGAACGCCGGCGCCAGCGAGTTGGGAGCCTATGTCTCCCTGACAGTCGGCGGCGCCGTTCGGTTGTGTTACAAAGGGTGGCAGGAGGGGTTTACGGTTTAGCGAAGCCGGGCTTGGCACGTCGGCAGGATGTACGCAGCAGCTGTGTGGAGCCGAGACAACGAACGATGCCAACACTACTGCGCCGGATCTTCACGAGTAGTGGGAGGAGCTGCTAGCGCAATTTGAGCTATGCAATGCTGACGCGCTGAAAGGCATCTCTGGTCAACATGTTACGACAGCCCCGGCCGGATGACGTCGTATGCAGAGGTCACTGGGTGTGTGTTACACGATCCATCCAGCTCCTAAGCCAGGGTACAGAGGGTAATTGCTGGCTTACCATTGCCGCGGAGGCCGGCCACGCGGGCCTGACAAAGGGGAAGATCATGCTGGCTGTGCGAACTACGCATCGGCGTATGTCACTATTACAATTGGTTAAGTCTCCACGCAGCGAGGTCAATATGTTATTTCCTAATGCGTCAGGCACACTTGCGAACCAGCGCGCCACCGTGCAACTGGATTGAATTTGCCACCCTGTGGGACTATGGGACCTGCATCTGAGCCCTAAGCTCTAAGCGGAAGCTCGGGCGCCATTGACTGCTGACCACCACTGCCCGCTGACCGCTGGCTGGATGCTGGCATGGCTGGATGCACTCAGGTTCTGGCTCTGCTCGGAGCGTAGTTGAGGTGAGGAGGCTGTGAGGCCCCATCGATCGACGACTGGGCTCCATCCCATCTCATCACACTACTACCACCACTCTTGTCACCCACCTTCCTTCGCTCGCATTTACTTCTTCTCCTTCCTCGATAACGACGACTCACTCGCCGCTCACCACCCGTCAGCACGTTGACATCACCGACAACCTTGTTTTCTTGATTCCTCCTGTTTCTCCGGCTCGCGCCGCTCAACATTATCATTCAACACTACCTCTCTTTCGTGTGCACACCTGACGTGGGCACCAGCGACCCCCAGCGCAGAGACTACTCAGCCCACGTCTCACTTGGAAGACCGCCGCCTGACCACCACTGCACACGACCACTCCAACACGCACCGTAACCGGTGTGCTAGCCTTTCACCATGTCCTACTTCACCTTCGCGTCATCAGACTACGATCTTCCGCATCCTACACTTTCTCGGAATCAACCTCGGTTCTACATACACGATCGACCAGGCCATTCTCCCGCCCAGTCAACAACGCCGCTAGCAGGAGGAGATACACTGCATTCCCGTCACCCTTCAATCAACACGTTTACGCCGTCGTACTCTGGGGCAAGCACACCCTACCATCGGGGTTCTTTTTATGGTTCCGGATCTCGCACCTCGCTCGCCGCGTTGCGCCATGCTCTGCACCACTACCGCACATACTCGGAGAACCCCACAACAGACTCTCTGACGCCCTCAGCGCAGCTCCCTGGCGTTCCTAGCGGCCAATGCCCGCCGCCACCACCGGGCGCACAGGCGGAGAACTACGATGGAGGCGCATATGAGCAGTCGGAGGGCGGAGCGCTCAGCTGGAACTCTGACATGTGGCGGATCCCCGGTCAACCGCTGGACGCCCTCATCGACATTCACCGTGTCCTGTACCGTGGAAGTGACTTTGATGAGGGAGATGACAATGCTACCTGGGCCGACCACGGAAAGGAGGTCAAGCGAGTCGTAGAGCAGTGGTTCGAGGGCGACTGCAGTGAGTGAAACGCCTTGGCGCCTAATGTGGCGTGTTTCTCATGGGGCCCATCACTGACCACTTCAGTTTACGACCACCCGCTCGTCCGGCTGTCGTCTAGACAGTCCGTGCTCACGCATTTTGCTCTCCTGCAGCTCCTCGCGACGGCTTACGTGCCCTCCTTCACACCTTCCTCGATTCTGCATCACGCCCGCAGCGTGACCAGCTACGCCCGCCGGGCACTTTTGGGCTCCGACTCTGACGTTCTGAGTGCGGACCCGACTCGCGACATTGAGGTTCCGCCCACGGGTCAAGTCGACGAATGGCTTCAATCGTCTGGGCCGCAGCTCATCCGGCGGCGCAACGCCGACCCCAACGGGTGGTGGAAGCTGTGGGATGTCTCGGCTGAGTGTCGTGACATTGGCTGTATGGAGTGTTACGGTGAGTCCTGAAAAGAATGCAACTCTTGCAAACGCTGACACCAAACAGAGGGTTACCACGTCGCTCTCATCGACCAGTAAGTCCAGGCAGAGAGAGCGGAGACTGGAAGCCTCGCGAGACGAAAACTGACCAGCAGCGTTATCTCCCTCACGCTCTTCCCGTCGATCATCAAGCCAAGAATGAACAGCCTGTCACCCAATGTCTCGACCGACTCGCTCAACTCGACTTATGCTTCGCGGTCATACCTGCACTCGATCGTGGCGTCTGTCTTGCAAGAATTTGACTTCTTGCTTCACTGGGATCTGCCCGTTTCGACCATCGTGGAGTTCAACGAAGTTGGCAAGGCGACGCATGTCCGGGACGTCGTTGATGTGCGCGATGTGATCGACACATTTGTGCCTTTCGCAAAGCGCTTCAATTGGCTTTCTCGTCGCTTAACCGGTGTGCTCACGTCGACGATTGGTTCTGTCGCGATGGCCTTGATTCCGGGTCACTCTGTTGTCATCGGAGACCCGATCAGAATCCTGGACGAGACCCAAGCGGCGAAAGCGAAGGAGGAGGAAGAGAGACGTGCGAAGATCCAGGAGCTGGACGGGAAGTCATCCGATGACTCGCCAGACGGATTAGAGTCTGGTGTTGACCACGATTTTTGCTCAAGCGGAGTCAGACACAACTCCCTGGGATTAGAAGGCGTCTCGATGGCCCCCGACGTTGACGGAGAGGGCCAGGATGCATAGCACGAGAGAAGACGCCAAGATCAATCGTATACCCCTCAGTACTATATACGTTTAGCATGTGTGGTGTAGAATACGCCCCGCCGACCGGGTCCATCAATCGTTGTCCATAGTAGTAGTGTTTCTCGCTTCTTGCCATACCCTTGTGACGCATGTAAGATCATATTAGCCCTGATTAGGAGTTGGATAATGTTCCAGACTAATAAATGCTAATGCCCGTGCCTGAGACTGCCACGTAACAATCACGGGTCGCGTTTCGACATCCGATGCAATCTCGGCTGCCTGGCAGCGTCACTCGCATCAGCGCGTTGCTTCTCTCTCTCCAGACTGCATCATTGTCCGCACACGTTTGGCCCATCAAGATGGTAAGCTAGGCGGTATAAGAGTTCGAAGCTGATGGACAGGCCAACCTATCGCTCTATAACGTCACGGCGCTGCTCATCCTCGACTCGGAGGGCAACCGAGTGATGGCCAAGTACTACAAGCCTCCCCACGGACTGGCGGCGCAGGACCTCAACATCGGACAAGGTGGACCGGGGATGCCGGGGCTGCAGACGCTGAAGGAGCAGCGGGCGTTTGAGAAGAGCCTCTGGGAGAAGACGCGGCGAGGAGCAGGTGAGTAATGGTTGTTGTTGTCCGTGCTGCACGGCGTTGTACTGCCTTTCTTGCCTGTCATGATAGATAACCGGTATAAGGAAGGCACACTCTAGAGGAAGGAAGGCAGTCGGTTGACCTCGATGGACAACGATGCTGGCGTTCGATGATCGAGCACACTAGCTAACACTATAGGCGACATCCACCCGCTTCCTCCGCACGTCATCCTCTCGCGCACGTCGACCGACCTCCAGTTCCACATTGTTGGCCCGCTGGCGACGAGCAATGAGCTCATGCTTCAGCAGACGCTGACTGCGTTCCACGACGCCGTCTCGCTGCTTCTCCGTGGACAGATCGAAAAGAGGAACGTCCTGGAGAGCCTCGACCTTGTGCTCCTTGCCGCTGACGAGACGATCGATGATGGGTGAGTGTCGTCCCCCTTGTCAGACTTCCATCTGTGCCGCATTCCTGGCTGTGCGTGCCGTCCTGTATCTCGATCTGCTTGCAGAGTTGTTCTCCGATTGTGTGAGCGGGTTTGAGTGACTGGAGCGAATTGTTTGCGGATCGCGATATACGCTCACACGGGCGCATAGGCTAAATCAGCGGAGGCCACACCCAGCTGCGTGGATGCTTGAGCGAAGCTGACTTCCAGAATCATCCTCGAGACCGATGCCGCTGCCATCGCTGGCCGTGTTACGCGCCCCCGGCCGGACACGACGGATATTGTAATCAACGAGCAGACGCTCCTCAACGCCTACTCGACCTTCAAGGAGCGTGTGTCGGCGCGTATCCAGCAACTCTAGGAGAATTCAGACAGATACTATCTTTCTCCCCATGTACATATTCGCTCATCTTCGTCACCGCACTGAGGACATGGCGAGAAGGGTCGACAACAAGCGCGTTGATCTTAAGCACATCATTAACACTGTACAGCCAGTGATAGTTAGGCCACTGCAGCTCTCGACTCTTGAGAGCTGTTAGAACATAAGATGATACAAGTTGTATCTCTCGCCAGCACAAGCTCACTGCAACCTGAATGACACCGGAGAACTGATTCACCCACACCACACTGAATGCATGACCCAGAAAATACAAATGATAACATCAATGGCGTGTGGCGCTTAGTAGGAGCGACCGAAGAGGGCCCAGCGCTTGGCCTTCTTGTCACACTGGACACACTTCTGGTTCTCTCCGTTGGGGAACTTGCCGAAGCGCTCCTGGTCGAAGGGAATGCAGAGCGACTTGGCACCGGCCGAGGGAGCCTTGGAGTCCTCCTCCTGGCCCTTCATGGCCTCCTCCCTGGAGCGGTCCTTGATGTCGTCCTCACACTGGGGGTCCTCGCACCAGGGGATGACGACAGCGGCCTTGGCGTCGAGGGTGGGGACAATGTCCTTCCACTCGGTAACGGGGCGGACGCACGAGTTGAACTTCTCGAGGGCGCGGTCGAAGAGCGCCTTCTGGATGTCCTCGAGCTTGCCCTTGACCGTCTCGGCAATGCCCTCGAGGGGGTAGCTCTCCTTGTGGTTGTCGTAGCGGCGGACGGCGAGCGTAGTCTTGGCGGCGATGTCGCGGGGGCCAAGCTCGAGACGGAGGGGCACACCGCGCATCTCCCAGTCGTTGAACTTCCAGCCGGGGGTGTAGCCCTCACGGAGGTCGGCGGTGGCACGGATCCCGGCGGCGGTGAGCTCGTCGGCGAGCTTCTGGCACGCGTCGTAGATGGGCTGGTTCTTGCCCTCGCCCTTCGAGAGACCGACGGGGACGACGACAACCTGCGTAAGAGCGACCTTGGGGGGGAAGACGAGACCCTGGTCGTCTCCGTGGGTCATGACCATGACACCGATCGTACGCGTCGAGAGACCCCACGAGTTCTGGAACACGTTGACCTTGGTGTCCTTGCCGGCCTCGCGGTCGGCCTGCGTCGCCTTCGGGTCCTCGACGTTGATGTCGAACATCTTGGAGAAGTTCTGGCCGAGGTGGTGCGAAGTGGCACCCTGGATACCACGGCCGGTGGTGGGGATGAAGCCCTCGACGGTCGTCGTGTAGTCGGCACCGGCGAACTTCTCGTTCTCCGACTTGACACCGGGAATGACGGGGACGGCGAGGTAGTCCTCGTACACCTGGCGGTAGAGGTCGAGAATGTCGGTGACCTCCTTGTCGGCCTCGGCCTTGGTGAGGAAGGCAGTGTGGCCCTCCTGCCACAGGAACTCACGCGTACGCAGGAACGGCTGGGGGTTCTTGAACTCCCAACGGACGACCGAGTTCCACTGGTTCAGCTTGAGGGGCAGGTCACGGTGCGACTTGATCCACTTGGCGTAGTACGGGTACATGACCGTCTCGGAGGTGGGGCGGATAGCAATGTGCTCCTCGAGGTCAGACTTTCCAGCCCTGGTGACCCAGGCAACCTCGGGGGCGAAGCCCTCGATGTGGTCCTTCTCACGCTCGAGACGAGCCTGCGAGACGAACATGGGGAAGTAGCAGTCCTGGACACCGAGCTTCTTGATGCTGCTGTCGAAGAACTCCTGGATCGTCTGCCAGATGGTGTAAGAGGCAGGGCGGAGAATGTAGCATCCCGAGATGTCGTAGTAGTCAATCAGCTGACCCTTGACGACAACATCGGTGTACCATCCGGGGAAGTCCTCCTCCTTCTTGTGCTGGATAGCCATCTCGTACAGGTCCTCATCCTTGGCGGCCTTCTTGGGCTGCTCCTTGGCAGCAGCCTTGGGGGCAGCCTTGGCCTGGGGAGCGGGGGCGTTGGCCTTAAGCTCAGCAAAGTCGACGACACGGACCGCCTCGGGGGAGGGAGCGATCGACTCGAGGTAAGCCTTGACGTCGGTTCCCTTCAGGAAGACAGTCGAAGCGGAGGTGGTGAGATGAAGGGCGAAGAGGTCAGAAGACGAGGCAACAGCCTTGTCAAGGACAACGAAGAGGGTGGAGGGGACAGGGGAGGGGAGGGGGAGAGCAGAGACGTCGTCCTTGGACTCGGCAGAGGGGATGACCTGCTTGATGAGGTCCGGGGCGGCGAGACGCAGGTCCTTGAGCTTGAGGAGAGCGCCGAGAGCACCGGAGGAGGTCTCGGTGTCCTCCTTGGCGACGACAAGGACGGGGGTGGGCTCCGCAGACTTGGCGGTCTTCGGCTTGAAGAGAAGCTGCACGCGATTGTCAGCTAGACGATCACAATCATTCGGCGTTGAGCCAATGATAGAGACATACAGTCTTGGTGAGCTGGACACCCTTCTGGCCGATCTTGTCGAGCTCGGCGCGCCACTCAGCGCCGCCCTGGACGGGAGCGTGCTTGTGGACCTCCGGGGCGGCAATGTTGAGCTTGCCTAGCCTCGAGATGATCTCCTGGTCGGAAACGGCCGCCATTGCTGGGTACGGGACTCTAGGCTTCTTGGGTGTGGAGTAAGTGCGGCGTGCGAGTAGTAGCGAGGCAGTCGGAGCCTGGAGTGATGGAGTACGAGCTGCTTTGACGAGTGCCGCGAAAGGGCGTGAGAGCATATATGACGGGGAGAACGGCTTGGATGCTGTTGTCGATTCGCGCCGGAGTCGATCTGGCCTTGATCCTCGTCTTTCCTAGTCGGACAGTCCATACAATACCGGAAATAAATGCTTACACGTAATATTCAGTGCCTGGCGCGGCCCACACTGCACGTCGCGTTTCATAGTCGATGGGACGCGATCCGTGCCAGCATGCGGTCCACCAGATGCTAGAAGCAGGCCCATGTCCACCCATCGCTACCATGCTCTGCTACATCTTTCTTTTCTGCACCAACTTTCCAACACTACCGTTGTGCAAGAGCAGTTAGATGTTCCCAGGAGCTGATAGTCACACGTGCTGTCGGCAGCCCTGGTGCGAGCGGGTACTGCCCCCCACCTTGTTACTCCCGGTATCGTGCGCGCGAGTGACGCAGATCACCCAAGACTGCATTCAGGCACTTAAGGCACCGAACGTTAACCAGAATAGCCAGATCGCGTATGTGGCCCCGGCTTTCTGGACCATGCGGCAGCCGGTGCATGCTTGCAGCCAGGCATAGGGCGCACACTGGCTTGCAACACTTCCTGCCTGCGGCATCTTGCTGCTACACTTCGTCTGCACAGGCATTTTGTGCAGCTACTTGAACTGGTCAGCCCGTGCAAGTGATTGTGCAGCGAGGCTATGACTAGGCAGCGACTTAAAGGGCAATGGCTCGTCTGAAGAAACGAGGGCCCATAGTCTCCGATGCGTTCAGATATGGATGGGAGATATCGAAACTCGTTCTTGGGGTGCCGCCGGTGCGGCCAGCCCAGAGTGACACAGCGCGATAGACCTCCAGAAGTCCATCGGTGCGTCTCCACAACCTTCATCATCAGCACAGCATGGCCAGCAATGTGCACACTCTGACATCCCCGATGCTCAGTTCAGCTGAGCACGCAAGGCAAGACGGACAGAGTTCTCGCCCAGCCGAGATCCGTTCAGTGAGCCGGGCTTGTAGTCCGACGAAGCTCCGCTCCTCGAGCACGATACGTATGATTGTTGCTCAAGCAACGAGAACGGTGTCAGAATACGTCAAATTTTCAGAGCCCGGAGACGCATTTGTCGGCGAGGCAAAGTCGCAAGGGGTGAAAGCATGTTGAATGCGATGAACATCAATGGCCCGCCAACAGGACTCTGAAGGGCTAAGTGCAATCTTCGCTTGAACCGTCAGCAAAGGCGTTTGTGGGGGTAGCGCGCTCGTCATGCTACGCAGCATTGGGACAGCGGAAAGAATTCGATAGCATTGGACTAGCTTCGGCAATGGACTCGAGAGGCGAAGGGGGCCGCGTGATGGTCGTGAAGAGTGAGGTCTTGACGCAACGCAGATGTGGATGACCGCAGCAGCAAGGTCATGGAGGTGCAGATCGAAACTTTCGGCGTTAAGAAAGAGGTCCACGTGGGAGTGTCTCGCTCTATCATTGGCTAGCACCTCGAGCTACTACGATCGACCAAAATCGGTGGCGGGCAGCGAAATTAGGTCCGCTACCAAAATTGATCCCGTCTGCACACTCTCGGAGCGGAGGATCGTCCTGGCTCTGCATAGCGAGGTCGTGATTGTTGGCTCTTCACTCAACCGTCAAGTACCAAAAAAGTCGTGAGTACAAGTGGACAATCATCGCACACCGGACCGCGCTGACGAGCTCTGCAGAAAATGGGTGTACGTATCCGAGAAACGACGACGTCGAAGCGCAGTTACTGACCCCGATTAGCGTGTCATTCGTGCCCAGAGGAAGTCGGGTGGTATCTTCAAGTCCCACACCCACCACAACAAGAACCCCGCTCGTCTCCGCAACCTCGACTTTGCTGAGAAGAACGGTTACGTCCGTGGTGTCGTCCGCGAGATCATCCACGACTCTGGCCGGTGAGTTTATGGATCTGGAAGGTTTCTTGCTGGAGCATGGACGGGATTGGATGGATTGGATTGGACTGGATGGAATTGCGAATGCCCACCGACACTCGACCAAAATTCGCGCGACACTACGACCGAAGATCGACGGCAAACGAGGGAGGAGAGGGGCTGGACTGCGAGCAGAGGAGGAATCGATTGAAGGGCGTCGCAGCCTGTCTGGAGGGGTGGAGTTTGGGTGCCGATGGAAGGAATTAGAGACGAAAGCTGGAAGGTGCGCGGCGTATCGACATTCTTCGTCCATGCCTGATGTTCGAGCGTCATGTTGCTAGCAAGAAATCTCTCCGTTGATCACACAAGAATGTCTGCTGACCTTTCAGTGGTGCTCCCCTCGCCACCGTCGTCTTCCGCGACCCCTACCGCTACAAGCTCCGCAAGGAGACTTTCATCGCTGCCGAGGGCATCTCGACCGGCTCGTTCATCTACGCCGGTAAGAAGGCCGCCCTTTCCATCGGCAACGTCCTCCCCGTTGGCCAGTGCCCTGAGGGTACCATCATCTTCAACGTCGAGGAGAAGGTTGGTGACCGTGGAGCGCTCGCCCGTACCTCGGGCAACTACGCCACCATCATCGGCCACAACGAGGACGGCAAGACCCGCATCCGTCTCCCCTCTGGCTCGAAGAAGACCATCTCCTCCGCTGCCCGTGCTACCATCGGTGTCGCCGCTGGTGGTGGCCGTGTCGACAAGCCCTTCCTCAAGGCTGGTCGCAAGTTCCACGCCATGCGTGCCAAGCGCAACTCGTGGCCCCGTACTCGTGGTGTTGCTATGAACCCCGTCGACCACCCCCACGGTGGTGGTAACCACCAGCACATCGGTAAGGCCTCTACCCTCGCCCGCGACGCCTCCGCCGGTCAGAAGGTTGGTCTTATTGCTGCCCGTCGTACCGGTAGGAAGACCGGTAAGGTCGTCGTCGAGTAATCTGCTCGCAGATTGTGGTCAAGAACTCGAGGATCGATCGTCACTAGCAGCTGGAGACGAGACCGTAGCTGTGCATGTATGTTTAAGGGTCTCACGCGCACAATTGTTGCAGCTCGGGTTGTTCTACATGTTGCACCTTGACGTGCGATAATCGTATCGGCGGCTACAACACAGTCCATTACTAATGCAGGCATGATCAAAACAGGCAGGCATGATCAGAACAGGCAGGCATGATCAAAACAGGCAGGCTTGTCTGCTGAGAGCGTCATGTGATGCGCTAATTGCCGGTGAGTTTTGTCTTCCCTGCTCACTAGCGGCTGGCCGCGAAGTCACCTGCGCTGCGATGCGGAACCGCCGGAATCTGTTCCTGTCAAGCCATAACTCATTATCGCAAAGTCTGGTTCTGGTCATATATCTGCTCCGATCGCCTCAAGGGGTAGGCAGCAGGAAGCGAGAATGACTTGTGAGTGATTATCTACTGCCCAGTGTGAGAATGAACGCCCAGCGCCTGGCAAAAAGCGATAGCAATTCCCGTCAACCCAATTTCAACCTCGACCAGATCGCTTCATTGGAGAGCTACAGCAAAATACATCATACAACATTGAGGACTTGCCAATAGGTCTGGAGGGAGCCCAGATCGTCACAACCCGACTTGATCCCCATTCACGACTATGTGCTTCCCCCACACGTGAACGTGGCGACTCTCAGTCCCCGCTGATCACTAGTCTGCACTCCACGCGGAGTGTCACTCAAGACTGATCACGGTCTTCCTCGGGCTCATCCCACCTACACGTACTTCCGTCTGAATACTCTCCTGATGGGCCAGCTTCCTCAGGTAGCCAGCATGCGCCTTAACGACCACTCTCGCCATTGCTTAGTGTCACTCTCGCGCCGAGCCGCTCTCCTCTCCGCCACGTCCTCTTCCAACATCCCCGGTCGCGTGGCCCAATGGCAAGGCGTCTGACTACGATTGATTAATCAGGAGATTGCGGGTTCGATCCCCGTCGTGACCTTTTGCTGGTCTGCAGCGTGCTCTTTTGCTGGCATTGGAGGGAAGAGGAAGTAAGGAAGAGTGAGAGGGCGACTGGTGGTTGATAACCGAGGTGGCGGATGAGTGCCACTTTGGACTGGCGGCGAACCACGTCCTTTAAGTCTCGGGGGTCTCAGGGGCACAGAGCGCATGATTTACGAGATCTAGGATCAGCCTGGAACCGTCGCAGGCGCAGGGGCTTCTGCCAGTCGATCAAGCGCTCTGGGTGAAGAGTGCAGAGAAGCACCGAACACCCCGACGCCCGGACCGCTGTCTCAGGCCTTTCAGACATGTCTTCAGACGCGAATAGTCATCGTACGATCCGCTCTGCGGCCTCCACTCCATGCGTTCTATTCTAAGGGTTGCAAAAGAGGCGACTCCGGTCTCCACACGTAGCGAGAGATCCGTTCAAGAACAGAACATCGACTCCGCCACAAGTTCGCTGTTGTGAGTAACGGTGCGATGCATGCACGGCGACGGACACGTCGACGAAACTATAGTACGCGCGGCACCTAATTTGATGCCGTCTCAACACTCCCCTCAATCTGCACATCGTAGACTGTGTAGATTGCTTGAGATGATGAGAAGAAACTAAACTACGATAAGAGGAGGTGTGGCAGTCGACAGAGAAAGTGTTTTAACTTGGGACAGGTGTCGAGGGCCATTAAGTGGCTTGGTAAGGATGTCGGCCAGCTGATGCTCGGTGGGGACTTGGTGAATGCTGATCGTCTTATCAGCAACGCGTTCTCTAACTATGTGGTGTTTGACTTCAATATGCTTGGCTTGGCCATGAACGACAGGGTTATGGGCCAAGCGAATAGCAGCCTGGTTATCAACAAACACAGGGGTAGGAGGGATACTAGTCAAACCAGTAAGTTCGAGATAGAGCTTGCGAAGCCAGATGACTTCTCGAACAGCTTCAGCTGTGGCGACATATTCAGCCTCCATGGTGGAAGCTGAAACAGTGCGCTGGCGACGAGAGCACCAAGAGACGAGGCCCCCAAAGGCAAAGATGGCATAGCCAGTGGTGGAGCGTCGAGTATCTTGATCGCCAGCCCAGTCTGCATCCACATAACCAAGGAATGGGTGCTCCAGTGGCAACGACTGAGTCAACTTGTCGAGAGACTCAGGAGGTCCAGCATGAGGAGGGCCACCAAGGCAGAGTCGTAGATGGCGAGTCCTATACATATGGGCAATGACTCGCAGCCCAAGGTCCCAGTGCTCTTGAGTGGGAGCATGGGCAACGCGACCAAGGAAGGAAGCAGCAAATGCCAAGTCTGGACGAGTTGACATTGCAACCCATAGAACAGATCCCACGAGCTCTTGGTATCGCTTGATGAGAGACTTCTGTGGGTCTGAAGAAGGGGCAAACGGCAGGTTGGTGGTGGGAAGAGGTGTGTTCTTGCCACCTAAGACGTTGGAGACGTCGAATCGCTTGGCAACAGACTCAATGTATGCAGTCTGCGAAAGGTGGATCTGGTTGGACTCTGGGTGTCGTTCCAGATGGATGCCAAGTACCTGTGTGGCAGTGCCAAGGTCGGTAATTTTCCAGTACTTGCTGATGGCAGACACGATGTCATCAGCCTCTTGTTTGGTGCGAGTCGCAATAAGAATGTCGTCGACATAGGCCAGCAAGAATGCAGTGGGCTGCCCCTGATTGTTCTTGAGAACGTACATGCCCCAGTCTGCTGAGCATCGAGTGAAGCCGAGTTCTTCTAGCGCAGCCCAAAGCACAGTCCACCAGGTGCGACCAGATTGTTTCAGGCCATAGATGCTCTTGATGAGCTTGAGGCAGTTGGCCGAGGTATCTTTGCACACGAGACCAGGAGGGAGTGCCAGATAGAGGTCGACATCAAGAATGCCATTCAGATAGGCCCCCTCGACGTCTATCTGGCGCAGAGATAAACCAAAGAATGCAGTTAATGCAATCATGAGTCGAAGAGAGGTCGCTCGACCAACAGGGGCAAAGGTCTCTTCAAAGTCAACACCAGGGATCTGCGAGAAGCCTCGAGCAACAAGCCTAGCCTTGTACTTTATCACATTGCCCTGGGTGTCGCGCTTACGCTTGAAGACCCATTTGGCAGTGATGGACTGTCGACCAGGGGGAAGCTTGCACTCCTGCCAAGTTCCCTTAGACTCGAGGTTGTCGATCTCAGCCAGGATGGCCTTGTACCAGTGAGGCCAGTCTGGGCTGGCAGCCGCTTCCTGGATGGACAGGGGCTCGGTGTGGGCATCCTCAGCAGCTGCAGAGGCAAGGAGGCCAGGGTACTGGGTGTCGACAGCAATGGAAGCAAGCGTCTCCCCTGCTTCCACTTCCAGTGGATCGCTGTTGAACTCAGGTACTTCAACAGTTGTCATGGGACCAAGAGGCGCAAGGGGCTCCATAATGGAGTGGCCTTGGGCTGGGCGGATGTCCGAGGCAGTATAGACTTTGCCATCACTCTCCTTCCTTACATGCCAGGTGGAAGAGCGCACATCCCTGTACAGGACACGAGCCTTGAATGCTCTCAGAGTTGAGAGGCTAGCTTTGGGTTGGGTGTCGTTGAGAACTGCATAGCAGATCTCACCAAAGCGCCAGATGCCTGATAGCGTAGGCAGTCGATGATACATGATCTCCCAAGGTGTGCGACCATCACCTGCAAGAGTCGTAGAGTTGAGGATGTTGCAGGCATGGACTACTGCATAGTCCCACCAAGAGTGATCGAGAGCGCAACCATCCAGCATAGCTCGCACAAGTTCAGAGACTGTGCGATTGAGTCGCTCAGCCACACCATTCAGCTCATGAATGTAAGGTGGCGATAGGTGGTGCTGGATCCCTTTGCTTCGTAGCCAAGTCTTCATCTTGTCGTGCAGGAACTCGGAGCCTCTGTCTGTGCGCACAACCTTAACTGGTATGCCAGACTGCTTTTCAACGAGATGGATGATGTCCTTGACTTCCTGGAAGACTTGGGTTCCCTTCTTGTCCTCAAGGGGAATGGCCATGCGAAAATGGGTGAAATCGGTCGCAGCTGCAAGCCAGTACTTGGAACCAAGTCGTGACTTGGCCATGGGGCCCTTGGTGTCGAAGTGGATGACCTCTCCCTGAGCGGAACCTCGCAGGGACTTGCCAAGGTGAGGGAAGCGAGTGGATCGAGCAGCAAGGCAGTTGTCGCAATGGTTAAGGGTGAAAGGATCAGCCTTAGCCTCTTCAAACGTCAGACCAATGTCTGGA